>SWBH01000095.1:0-21673 GCA_024195465.1 Aureobasidium sp. EXF-8845 | reverse complement strand
CTTGATCTCGCCAGGTTGCGAGCCTTCGTGTACTCCTTTCTCATAGACGTTAGATCGTTCGACCACCATCTCTTCGCGTACTTTGATGGTTTTGCCTTTAGGCAGTGATAGTCTATCGACGTCTGAGTGACTTCTTGGATGTAGCCTTGCATTGCTTCGATATCGTTTGTCGGGAAAGGGTTGTTGGCCAAGTGTTGCTCTATCCTGTTTCGTATCGCTTTCCAGTCTGCCTTCTGCAATAGGTACCGTGGAACTGTCGGGTCTTCTAATGACAACGAACTTCCGTTAGTGGATGGCCCAGTGGCCGGCCGGTCACGGACAGGGTCACCCCCTGGCCGCCGGCCAAGGGACAGGGTCGCGTTTGTTGTCTTGGTGTTGAACCGTGACAATAGCAAACCTATCGACCGTCTCCTATGAGTTCTACCTTTTACGTCCCTATCAGGGAGCGTAGTGTCGGTGTTGAACCGTGACACGCCCCCTAGGCGTGCTATTAGCTAGGTTATATATAGTATCTCAGTATTAACTCGAAATACCCATCTAGACCTTAAAACTCTTATCTTTACGGTAATCTCTATCTTAAAGCTTAGACCTTTCATTTATAAAGCTATAAAATGAGTTTTGTTATATTCCTAATTGAAAAATCATCCGATACACCACGTGACGCCCTCGATCTTCTCTGCCATCTGTAGATCGAGATAAAGGAGCTCTCGGCTATCCAAATAAGGGACTACAAGATCTTTACGTCTGGCGATACGGAATAGATAACGGGCGTAAACTCTGCCTGCCGTGAATTCATGACTGTTGGAGGTTGTTCTCTCATCATGGTAAATGGACACGGCGAGGCCAAACTCGGTAGATTCATCGTATTCACCGTCAAATATCAAATACAGGATTCTTCCCTGCTCATTTGAAAGTAGCTCGGCATCGATGCCTATATTTTGTTCATTAACAGCTCTCCAGATACCTGGTCGTCCCCCCTCCGTGTCTGCAGATACAACACTGATGTCTACTAGTCCTCGCTCATCAATCAGTCCAAGTTCGTAACCAGTGATCTCGCACTGTAGACCGCAGTCGTCGAAATAGGATCCTTCGTTCGTGATGTAGTCTCTCAGCAACGGATGCGTATGCAGATTCCTATCTACGTCCTTGCTTATTGTCATCAATGACGCGGGTGCCCATCTGTATCCGTCGAGTCGCAGCTTCGGTTCCGGGTAGAATAGGATGTCCGTCGAGACGCGCAGCCGCAGATCTGACAGTATCTGGAGGAAGGCTTTCATGCGCTCAGGAGCTGTGTTCAAGGCAATGATAGTACCCTTAGGCAGACGGAACACGGAGGCAATGCAGAGTGTCTCGTCTTCCGCTTTCGTGGTCGAGCGGTTTTGAACCGAGGTCAAGATCGGTGCTAAAGCGTTCAGGTGCTCGGGTTCCGATAATCGAGTGCCACTTAGTTGTGGGCCTCGCAGTGTCTGGTGTAGTGTTGGGCGCTGGGGCAGATTGGCGTACAAGTGTTCCACGATCCCAGTCAGGATCACGCCTTGACGAGTATCGACGATCTCGGTCATTTGAGCTTCGGATGGCAGCGTGATTGTGGTGTCGAAGAACTGAATACGCAGATTTTCGCGGCCCACGACGCCTTCCTCTAGCGTCCACAGCCGACGCATCCAACCACACATATAGACACGTGTGTATATTTCTTCTTGACTACATCTGCTGCTCATCAATCGTTGAAGCTCGGCGTCGAGAACTAGGACGTACTCTGCCTCCTCGTAGACTTTTTCCAGGGTTTGCAAGGCTAGCTTTCTCGATTGACGTTCCAGAGGCACGCAGAGGGTGTCTATCCAGATCGCAACAGGAGAATTACATACACAGTCCTTCGCAACCAGAGATTCTACTAGATCCCGTAGACGCTGAAGTTGGCATGTGGGAAGGGTGTTGTCCCGTGCATTGCCTAGACCGTCGGACCAGACATGCGATATAGCAACATACGGTCCATCACTCCTTACTGTGAGCCTGATACCCATCGCCGCATCTTTGTGTACAATCAAGCGAGGAGTTCCTCCGTCTCTCAATATTGACACCACATGCTTGATCTCGGGACCTGTATGCTCACAACTGTGACCCTGTACCACATGTCGGGATTCATAGGTCAAGTCATCTACCGTACGTAATACGCATCGATGTTCAGAGCAAGAACTGTGGTCGACGGACCCCATACTTGGTCGAGAGAGAGTACTGGCAAAGTAGGTATGCCAGCCAGAAAATAACATCAGCGGTCCCAAAGCTTTGACATCAGCTGGGCACCATCCGTCCTTGAGCATATCTGGATAAGACCGCATCATCGCAAGCGAGGTACTCCAGCCGACCTCAGCATGGTCAAAAGGGAAGATTGTCCTGGGAATCATGAAGCGCGTTACCAGGATTCGTTTCACAGTGTCTTCTAACTTGACAGTGGGACCAGAGTCCCGCCATATTATGTCTGCCGCCTGTTTCAGGCTTCGAGTCGTGATTTGAATTAGATCTCTGATCTCAGGGTGGATAGAAGCTTCTGGGATGCCATTGCCATCGTCGCCTACTAGATGCATGACTAAATTCAAACAGTCCATTGCGAGCCCGTGCTTGTGGGGATATTGCGCTCTGTCGGCCTTTGCCTCGCGCATTGCCCAATCTTCCAGGTACCGGTCGAACAAAATCATCGTAATGATATGCTCGTCGCTATCTTTGAGCCGGGCAAAGTCCTCGGCCGCGAACTCGATCCCGGAGATTCCGAACACCTCGGTCAATGCGCCAAAGAAGAGCCATGTTTGAACAAAGGGCTCCACGTCCTTGAGCTGAGGTTTTGAACCATCCAAACGCACTAGTTGAATGGGACTGCCTGGTAAGATTGACCAGCCCCTTCGACTAGGAAATCCACGGAAGCTTTGATTATCGTAGTCGGTCGGGCCGCAGAGACATGTATATTCGAGCGCATGCGCAACTTTGCTGTTCTCTTCAAAATCGACCATCTCTTCCTTGTAGACCAATCGTTGGTAATGTTATCTCAGTTACCGGAGCTTTTGCAAGTTTCGCACACTTCGCATTTGCTCGATGAACAGGTACGTTGCTAAAGCGCAGCAGCTGAGCATATGAAGCTTTAGAAGCCCTTGCTCTGTCCGTGACTCTGAGTCGTGCGCTATCATATGCACTGAGTCCTGATGTTACTTACCGACACTTGGTTTGCTACTAGGAGAAAGATGGGGACTTCCAAAAGTGTCTTGCAGGGCACAGCTTAGACGAGGTGTTTATGTCAGCAGATATGTAGATGTGGAAAATTGTGGGGGAGGGCGGGGCGCCCCAGATCGAATTCTGGCTTCGGTGTGATTTACCCTGACCAACCGAAACAAAAGATTGCTTGCAAGGACAACAGACAAACATATCTATGTCAATGGGGTTTAACTACTAGTACTAGACCTTAGGAATTATATGAAGTCTTAGATTTCCTATGAAGAGTATAGATTTAGGTAAGTATACTCATACTTATATATGTAGTTCATATGCAATCGTATTTGCTTAAGCTTGTCGCTCTATACAACGTGATATGAGAGAACATATAGAAAGCAGCGGAGGCAAACACGCAGGATATTCGAAAGAGAGCGGCGGTACAAGGTGCGACGCTCAAATCTTAGAGTGGCGCATTATATCGTTTGGGCAACCGTTATGATTGGGCTTCGAAAGCTTCGTAGCCGTCTCTTATACATCTTACCAACAAGGAAACCGCCGCCTGCAGAAGAAGCACGTACGCAATCTCCTGCTCGAGAATGTGGCTCAACAATCCTAACCCGGAAAGCAACAGGGTATTTACGCCTGGAGACATCGATCATGGCCAAGAGAACCTCGTTCACCACGCTGCCGCGAGAACTTCGAGATCGAGTTAACGAATACATTGCACTCACGCACACCACGCATCACGTCCGAACAGTGTACGACGAGAGCACTAACGCCTCGGAAATCAAAAGTACCACGTCAGCCATAACCGCTACGTGTCGCCTCATCCACAAGGAGTATAAGTTTCTGGCTAGAAAGACCATGACAAAAGTCGAGTGTACGATCACAAACATGAACTTTGACTCCATAATCGACTACTCCCAAAGCAAAGTCGATGCACAATTTCTCAGGATTCTGCAATCGAACAGAGCGACAATCCATGTTAACATGGTCATTGACAACGACCTCAGATGTGAAATGGACATCCGGGACTTCTACAGATGGGCTCTGTTTCTTATCGAAATAAAGCTAGAAGTGACATACTGGGACAATCCTGCTATATGGATGGCTATCCATGCGTCAACGGGTGAAGATCTAGTTGACGAATGTGTGATTGAGGCTCGTAGCAGTCAAAGTCTTCGCGACGACATTGAAGACATCCGCGAAATAGCTCGGGCATTTGACAAAGCTAGATGGCGTGCGTATATCAAGCTTTTCCATGAGCTACAAGCTATACGACGCCAGGAGTGGGATGAGAGGTCAATGAACCAAGAGGACTGAAAATTCAGTCGACATTTTACTGCTGGTGGTCGCTATGAATGTAGTCTCAGGGACCAAGACTGGATATCTCTGAGTCATCATGATCATTGGTGTCACAAGGGCAGGTCAGATGTACTGTGGAAGGAGGTTTTTATCGGTTTGGCAAATAGGTTCAGAGAGCGCGAGCTCGAAAATGACAAATTCAAAGGGAAGTGTCTACATTATAGTATCTCTCACTTGACAGGACGAGCAAAGATCCTCAACCCTTGCCAGACTTTGACTGTGATCATCCCCTGACTGGCAGTCACATCCTCAAGCTCATGGGCGCTGGAAAAGACGAAACTATCGACCAAGCCAGCGAGAACACATTCCATCTGCGTCCTGGCGTAAAGCTCGCCGATACATTTGCGTGGGCCTTGACCGAAAGACATGAAAGAGAAGGCCGACTTTGCCCCTCCGGTGGCATCATCCAGCCACCGGTCAGGCCTGAACTCGGTCGCATCTGCACCCCATTCGTCCACGTTTCTGTTCATTGCCCAAGTCGATGCTGTGATGACAGTCCCGTGGCAAGTAACGGCAGTACCAAGGAGAGTGGTCGCAGTCGTGGATTCGCGCCAGATGACGGGGACGTTTGGCCGGAGCCGCAGACTTTCGTTGATAACGGCGCGCAAGTAGGGTATCTTGTTGAAGTCGTCTTCGGCGAAACCTTGGTCTTTCCAGTCATTTAAATCACTAAGCACTGAGGTGATATTCTCCCTGAGGCGAGTCTGCACTTCAGGATAGCGAATCAGAAAGTAGACGACCCAGGTCAAGGCGGTTCCAATCTCTTCGTGTCCGGCAGTAATCATGGTGAGAGCGTTGTTGACGATTTGTTCAGGCGTCAGGAGGTCTCGCCTCATGCAATCCAACATGTTCTTGTCGTCGGTTTCTGCTTTCTCTTGTCCGTCATCTTGCGCCGACATGTTCTCAATTGCTTCATGTTGGACAGTCTCCCGTACTTGGCCCGTCGTCCTACGAGCGTACTGCACTGCCTTGATGGGGATGGTTTCGAGCAACCAGAACGGTACAAGATGCATGATGACCTCGAGCAGGTGGGCATTGGCGCTGGTGTTGAAGAGCTTGAGGTAGCTCGATGTCTTGTTGTCCTTTGGCGACTTGAGCGAATCAAAGTCTGTTCCAACGCAATCTTTTCCAATTGCATCCAGACCCATCTGACTGAGCATGCGGCTGAGGTTGATTGGCGATTGGTCGGTGCCGGAAGATGACGGGGGGGTGTTCTGGTCGTCGATGGCTTTGACCAGGTCTACGGCGGTGGAAGAGAAGAGTCGGTACCAATGGGGCTTTCGGGCGGGGCTGAAGGCGGGTTGTAGACCTTTACGGGCAGTCTGAGACAGTCAGTACGAAACGCGAACGAGGGCGAAGCAGTTGTCGCGGACCTTGTGGTTTTTGCCTTCCGAGACTACGACGTTTTCCCCAGCAAGGAATCTGATGAGCTGGCCTTGAGCACGTGGCTTCTTGTAGAGGTATGTGTCCTTCTGCAGAAGCTGTACAAGTCCTTCGGTGTTGGTGACATGGAGGCGCTCGTCGTTGAGGATGCCAAAGTAGCGGATCAAGCCGTCATTGGGCACTTGGTTGGCCCATCTGAGGAAGTCGGATGTATCGGGCTCAGTAAACAGTCTCTTCCAGATTGTGCCTTGGTCGGGTGTAGGCAGATGGCGGTATGGACTGAAGAAGGGATAAACAAATGTCTTGTACACGCCTTTCGCAATCCAGAGGGCGACGGCGGCGCATGCGGCCAAGAATACGTATGCCATTCAGACAGGCTGATCGATGTTAATTGACGACAAGGCGAGCAAATCCATCATGGTGTGGGTATCCAAGACAAGAGTCGAACTACTCGTATGTTCGTTTCAGTGTCGGTAGGTCAGTGGTTACATCATCGCTTCTGCAAATCTTGACGCCGAGCAAAATCTCAACCAAGAACGGCCATCTTCGACCTTGACATTGAGATGGACTGAGTTGTTCGTGATGAATCCGGCGCACATCCAGTGCTCAAATTTGGTCGTTTGAGTTGCGTGATAAAGGCAAAAATGAAAAAAGTCTGCGAACAAGTCCCCGTTCTGCAGTATCACTCGCTTGAATCTAGGAATGTTCCCTTCGACAGCGATCAACTTGCTTGGCGGGATTCCTACGCTTAAATTCTTATCGCTTGGTATCATTGGTGATACGCCTATCCTACCCGTTCTGGCTACTCTTTTCAACCTACAAGAACTTGAATTGCGTTTTCGTGATTCAGTCGCCATCGGACACTCAGAATGGAAACCCTTGGGCAGATTGGAAGACCTACGCAGCAAGACAATCTCTTCGTGGGACGACTTTGGCTTCTCGCAGGTTGATTTATCATCGATCACCACAAATGAATTCGTGTCATTCTTCCAAGCACTCCCGCGACTGAGCACGTTGTGGATCAATGCCGCGATCTCGGACACCGCCCAACTATATATACAAGCTGGGGAGATCTGTAAGAGCATCAAAGCGCTTGGTGTTCGTGGACAATTCGATAGCAGAATGCTTCACGAGTCTCACACGGTCGATAGTCCTCTGTACCCAACGCTAGAGTCGCTTTGAATACATCAATTCGTCGGGCGTCAGGACAAATACACATGGTAGGTACTACAATATTGACTGTTCAACGAAGAGACAATACTAACAGTCCTGCTCCATAGGGACGAACGAGTTCAAAATGCAGCACTCTCTCTCCACAAAGCTGCACCTCAGCTCTGTGGTTTGTACGCTGGAACGCAGATAAGTGAACCACTCGACGACAATGGTCCTTTTGCGACTGGAGTGGATGACTTCACGGCTTGGGTTGAGGCGATGCATGATTCGATACGGCGGGCAGAAAGAAGGGAGTACTTGGACGAAAAATAAGGCAAGAACAGGCGTAGTGGAATACCGATTGATACATATGTCTAGAGTTGGCAAGGTCCACGGTCTGTTCCACAGCGTATTCTACCCACCAGATTACTATGACGCAATGGCCCGCTGTCTTCAGTACGACCTCTTCCACTAAGTTTTCCACACAGACAATCTGCGAAGACTCCTCGACCATAGCCTCGTCCTGGAAAGAAAGCACGCAGAGAGGTTCGAACTTGCAAAAGTTTGAAAATCAAAGCGCAATCAGACTCTGCTGGACAACAATGCTACACCTGAGCTGGCAGCCGATGAGATCACCTCAAGCTGCGAGTCACGTCTTCTCGTCGTTAAGACCAAGTTGATCTGTCTTCCAGATTTGCATTCACAAGTTTGGTATTACCAAAGGCAAAAGAGTGTTCCAATATACCTCGTACAGCTTTGTGGTGTCTATCCTTGACACCATATCCACTCTGATGGTTGGTGGAATAGTCTGCGTTCCTAGTCCTGACGAGCGTACAAACGATCTTGAGAATGCCATTCGGCGTATGCGTGCCGACTATATCTGCATGACTCCTTCGGTGGCAAAGCTTTTGAGTTCAGGCCGCGTCCCAAGTCTCGAGACTTTGGTCCTGGTTGGTGAGTCAATCGCACGCTCGTTGGTGGAGCCGTGGCTCGAGGCCGGAGGTGTCACAGTACGCAACGGATATGGGCAGAGCGAGGCTTGTAGTATGAATAGTACTGCAATCCTCTCTCGCAGACCGCTCATTCCGCAACATTGGCAATAGTACTTGGCTGCGATACTGGATAGTTGATCCGAACGATCACGATAGATTGATGCCGGTCGGCAGTCCTGGATAGCTCCTAGTCGAAGGTCCTAGTGTGGCGCATGAGTATTTTGCAGAACCCGAGAAAAGGCATCTGTATTTATACAAAGTCCTACATGGGCTGCAGAGTATGGTACGGGTGAGGATGAACGCAGATGGTACAAGACTGGTGATCTGGTACAATATCAGGGTAATGGAGATCTCTTCCTCTACGGCAGAAAGGACGCGCAGCTTAAGGTTCACGGCCAGCGTGTCGAGGCTGCAGAAATTGAGCACCATGTCATGAGGGCTTTGCAAGGAGAGATCAGCCAGGTCATAGTTGACAAAGTTGTGGTTGACGGGTCTTCTGGGACAGAGAGCATTGTTGCTTTTGTGACACCTTTTGCAGACAGCGATCTGTCGAAAAGTAGCAAGACCGATCAAGTGCTTCACAAGGAGATGGTGGATCGCCTTCAGAATACCGTCCCCCTATGGATGATACCGAAGAACGTCATCTCGATATCAGCTATGCCCAAAACAGCAAGAGGAAAGCTTGACAGGCGGTCGTTGAAGAACTGCGTTCCGGAAAGTGTTGACTTGAAGTCATCGTGAGCAGCGGGAACAGAATCAGATACCATCACTCGGAGCTCAACAAACAAAGTCAAGCAGTCGAAAGCCGCGAAGTCGAACTTCACTTTCCTGATGCCCATCTAGTGTAGAATCCTGAGAATTGACACAGAAATAATCGATGGTGGAAGCAGTTGGAGCGAAGCTGGAGGAGACTCCTTATCCGCCATGATGTTCGTCAGAGAAGCGAGAAAGGCTGGGTATCAATCGAGTTCGGATAAGCTTATGTCTGACATGTCTCTGATCGAACTCTGTAACATGTTCCGTTGCCGCGACGATACTGTCAGTGCTATGTCTGGTCGCGACGATGTCATTTTTCTTTACCTCGTGCATGGCCGAAATGAAAACGTCGCAAACAGCGATCAAATCATCGGCTGTTGTGTTGCAGAATGCCCACTCAGGATTCAACTCGAGAAGACCATGTCAATCGCAGACCTCACGGGGTTGATACAGAAGCAGGCAATGTCATCGACCTCACACGCACACCTTGGACCCAACACCATCTCTACTCGATGCACTGATTGGCCATCGAAAGAAACAATCTATCATCACAGCTCGTTTGTCCTCCATCAGACGGTGATAGCGAAGGACCATATAGTCATGGGTGACACGGGATACATCGATGTCGGAGAGCCAGAGGTCGAACACAAGCTTACTTATGACTTTGATCTGGCTACGAGTTCGACTGGCACAGGGGACTTGTCATTGACCCTAAGATGCCTAAGCCACGTTTACACTACGCAAGAAGCGGAAGCTACAGCAGACGCTTTCTCCATGATACTACGCATGCTGGTCGCTGGCAATGGGAACGTGGGAGACTTGAAGCAGCAATTGGCTACCTTGCCATCACTTCCTCGCATGGAGGCAAACCCAGCACAATAGATCTATCCACGATTGACGACGTCCATCATAGCTCGTCTAGTAAACCTCATCCCAGACCTGCACCTCAATCTTTGTACACTTTGACAAGTCGGGCAGCTTGATATCTCTGACAGATCTTTTTCCAGCTAGAATCTCCTGTTCCTTCTTCTCCTCCTTGGCTTTCCATGCCTCGTGCCACATCGAATTCTCCTCATCAAGGACACTTTCGGGGATCAGGTACTGTAGATATTCTTCGGGAACCTCGGCCTTCCACTTTGGTCCAGATTCCTTCGTGACAAGCTCAAGACCACTTTCGTCAGACTTCTCCTCATGAGTAGTCTCGTTTTGATGGGTGTTGCAGTAATTCTGAAGTCTCCATTCTCTACGCTTCTTCCATTCGGTCTCCGTCAAGTTGTGGAGAGTATCAATGACTTCCTGGGGCACGCGGGCCGGATCAGCATCAAATACATGACCGTCTGACATCCAGATCTTCTCCTGGCTCTGGTACTTGTCTTCGTCTTCATCTTCATCTTCGTCCTGCCAAGAGTCACAATCCAGTTCATGGTCCCAGAGGTAGGTCCAGATCTCAGATTCTCTCTGCTCGATTTCGGCTTTGCGGAGCGTGATGTAGGACTGGTCGCCGAGTAGTGCCTTGACAGCATGATGGTGGACGCGGAACTTAGCGTTACTCATGTCCTCGATAGCGAGCCTCTTGAAAGCAGTCTGGTTCTTGAGGTCGATCATCGGGATAGCAGCTGTCTCGAACAGAGGCTGCTGTGCATCCTTGACGGCGGCAGCAGCGGCCAGGGAAAAGAGTAGCGAAGAGAATGCCGCTGAAGTCAACATGTTTAGGTAATTGGACGGAATTCTCGTCGTGATGTGGGGATGGAAGTGATTTGGTGGAAGCCAGGAGACAGCTCGTCGAGCCCACTATATGTCTGCTTATTGGCCGTATTCCCGGAGGATGTCAGAACAAGCTTTGCAGGCCGGATCCTTCATGACATGGTTTTACGAGGTCCGCGGAGTACAGGACTAATCAGGCAGGGAAGTAGGCACACAACCCCGCAATAGGACAGTTATGGGATTCGTAAGCCTTTACCGGTGCCATACTTAGGTCGGTGTCTCCTTCGGAATAAGTGCCTAGATCGTTCTCGCCCAGATACTTCGCTGATGCGTAATTGATTGTCGCAAAGGTCGATGAAACCAGGGTGCCCCTGACGGACAGAAATTTGTAAATGGTATACGGTTTCCACAGACCTCTATGGCGCGAGGATGCGCTACCCTGGACTAGATAAGAACACAATTGGTGCAGGCTGCGCGCCTAGCTAAGGAAACATATCGGGCGTTGAGTGCTGTGCCTCATCAGAAATTGGCGCATATGGGCACAGTATGCCTCAAGGACTCTGCGCATGTGCAAACAATCTTGATCACTTTGAGGACCAAAATTTTCTATAATACTCCGGGAATCATAGTTGTCAAGAAACTTACTATCAGACCAGGCAAGGATCATGTTGAAGCATAGGAATTTGGTGGCTGTCAGTCTCGCCATGGGGCTTATGGGCTTTTTCAGCCTTCTACTACATCTCCAGACATTCTCATCGCCGCGCCCTCTACCGGAGAGAGTCCCTGAGGACTATCGGATGCGCTCAGAGCCCCAGTATCCTGTCCTGAACGAGGACCCTCTATCTTACACCACCTTCAAAGTATCTGGAGAAGTGGATGGTTTCCCGCCGCATAGCTGGCAGACCACCGGACCAAAGCCGATCACAGAAGAGCAGTCAAGTGACATTGCTTCATGGCGCGAGAAACATCCGTTCTTCTCCTTCACTCTCATGACAGACGAGCAAGGAGACAGCTTCGTCAGCGAGTACTATGCGAAGCGAACCGACATCGTATACCTTTTCTTGCGGCTCCCGATTCCTATCATCAAAGCAGATCTCTTTCGCTGCCTAGTCCTGGTCGAAAAAGGCGGTGTCTGTACCGATATTGACGTGCTTTGCTTGAAGCCGATGTCCACGTGGCTACCAGCACAACATGCCAATGCAATCGACTCAATCGATCTGATTGTTGGGCTCGAGTTCGACATGCAGTTCCGTGGTGAAGGTGTAGAAGTGGCATCTCAATTTACAAACTGGATCATCGCGTCGAAGCCTGGGAACAAGCATCTTATGTACATGGTAAACTCGACCGTTGCAGACATCTATGCGGTAGCAAAGAAGAACAATGTCAAAATTGAAGACCTAGAGCTCTGGATGTTTCCAGATGTCGTGAATATCGCTGGGCCGAAGAAGATGACGATCGCGATCCTGGAGTCACTCAGTGGAGCTATGAATCAGCTTGTCGACGATCGTATGATATCTGATACCAAGGAGCCGCGTCTAGTTGGCGATGTGCTCGTCATGCCTAACAATGCCTTTGCAGACTGGCAAGCCGGATATCCGACAGACCGAGATTCTGTGCTGGTTAGACATCACTATGCAGGAAGTTGGAAGGCGTCAGGTGATGCTACGAAGGCCGAGAAGAAGATCAAAGAGAAAATACAGGAGTGGTAAGGTGGAGTGGTCTTCATCTGTACAGTAGAGTCAGGATGACAAGGAGGACACAGGTATATAGATAATCGTCAAAAAGGGGTCCGAAGACAGCAGGGTGCATCTCATGGACAAGGCCACCGGACCAGTATACAGTCTCAAAACCCCATAAGGACATCATGACTAGACCAGAATATTTGATGTGTCCACCATTCGTCTGGATGGAAGAAAGTGTGGTTGTGTTGGCCAAAATGCTTGTGTCGATGGATCTACCTTGATGGCCTCCGGGACAGTGTCGCGTTTTGATGTAATAAGCATGCAATACGAGCGAGTGGATACATCTGTCTCCGGACGAAACGACGAATGACTCGTGACATTTCGTGATATGCGATGAACAGATGGAAATGGCGTTGGATGAGGAGCGGCGGCTTGTCATAAATGTGAATGCAGCTTGCAATGGTGACGTCAATATTTGACGTGAAGAAGCCGTTCTCGAAGCAGGCAGATTCTCTCGACGACAACAACATCAAGACGAAGTCATCATGGCAGTTCAGTCAAGAGTCGCAGCTGTCACTGGAGCCAACAAGGGCATCGGTCTCGCCATCGGTACGTGTATCCAGTCGCTTCTTCTCTGGCTTGCCAGTCCTCCAACGCTTTCACTCGCTCCTTCCTTCTCACTGTGTAGCAGCTAACAGAAAGACAGTGCGCAACCTGGCTCTCACATACCCGTCATCGGCTCTTCGCAACGGCCCTCTTACCATCTACCTCTGCGCACGATCAGAATCCCGGGGCGCCGAAGCGGTCAAGACTCTCGAGAACGATGCGCAGCTCAAGCAGGCAAAAGTCCTCGCCCAAGACGGCGGCGACACGACCATCACCTTCCACGAATTCGACGTCAGCGACCAGAACAGCGTCCACCAGTTCCGCGACTTCCTGCGCAAAGAGCACCCGGACGGCATCGATGTTCTCATCAACAATGCCGGCATCGCCATGGACGGCTTCAACACCGACGTCGTCAAGCAGACTCTGGCGACAAACTACTACGGCACCCTCGAAGCGACACAGTCCATTCTTCCCCTGATCCGCGACGGCGGACGCCTCGTCAACGTCAGCTCTATGGCCGGCAAGCTCAACAAGTACTCGCCTCAACTCCGCGACGCCTTCATCGCTGCTTCCAAGTCTGGTGTCGACGACTGTACTTCTCTCATGCAGGACTTCACAAAGGCCGTCCAGGAAGGCAAAGAGAAAGAGCTGGGATGGCCATCGGCCGCATACGCCGTCAGCAAGGCGGGAACAACTGCCTTTACCAAGGCCATTGCTGCTCAGAACGACAAAGTCCTGATCAACGCCTGCTGCCCTGGTTACGTCAACACAGACATGACCAAGGGCAATGGTGTCAAGACTCCTGACCAGGGTGCAAAGACTCCCGTTATGCTCGCTCTTGAGGACATCAACGCTTCCTCAGGCGGCTTCTGGCAGAGCGAGAAGATCATCGAGTGGTAGATACTCATCACGTCTTTACGACTATCCATATATGAAGTTATGATTCCAACAACGTCTAATATCATTCATGGCCACCTCGTGAATACACCCGAGTCTTTCACTCTTGCCTGGTATACTCGACTTTGCGGGCTAACCAGCAGCCAACGCTGACTTTGCTGCATTTGCCATCCTTCTCATCTTTGAACACAACGGTCCAGTCACCGGGCGGCGTCGCATCTAGACCACGAGGGTTTCCTAGTGCATATACGTGATCGGTGCCAATCTGTCGCATGGTCCAGATAGGCCCACGTCCAATGAAGCCGTCGAACGAACCGTACAGCGAACCACGCTCGCCAGACACTGTAAACACACTGTCGCTTTCCTCGCTGCGGTAAACTCCTACCACACCCTCGCTTGAGATTTGACCAAAGTCCTTCTTTTCGACAGCCTGCAGACGCCTGGCTCGCAAAGTCCGGTTGTCGTCGGTTCGTTCCACATGAAGTACATCATCCTCGAGCTTCAGCTTCATGCCATCGGTTTTTGCCTCCGTTTCCGACACCAAGTTGGCAGTTTCGCTTCCAGTGCCAGGTCCGTAGCTGACCGAAATAGTTCCAGGTTTCTCTCTATCGCCCTCCTCAACGCCCACATAGAGCTGAGTGTCCTCGTCGAGATAGTGTCCCTTCCACGCGGCAGGAAAATTGATGCCCTGAGGTTTGGGCTCCTCTGCACCCAGCAGTTCCTTCACGATATGCAATACGGGCGCACCAGGCGGTGTCTCAAAGTTGTGGAAAGCCACCACCGAAAGTCGCTCTGAAGGAAACTGCACTCTTAAGTGTCGGAATCCACGGAGGCCACCGCCATGTCCAATGCCTGAGAGACCTGCAAGCTTCACTCTCGCGAGGCCGTATCCATAGCGAGCGGGTGTGCCATCTCTGAACTTTTGCTCCTTGGAAGATTGAGCGTACAGGCTAGTATCATCTGAAAGGCTTTTGTCCAGGTAAATCTCATAGGCAATCATGTCTTCTAGCGAGGCCGCAATACCGGCATCACCAGCCCACTCAATTCGGTTGGTCGCCGCAAAGTATCCAACCTTCGTGTTTCCCTCGTAACCGACAATGGGCAAAGGTAGACCGTTCGTGTTCGCACAGAGACTGGCCGTTTTCATACCTGCAGGAATAAACACTCTCTGTGAAAGCAGCTGAGCAAGCGATAGTCCAGATACATTCTCCAAGATGCGGCCGAGCACATGGAAGTTCACATTAGAGTAAGAGTACTCGGTACCAGGAGCAAAGTGATAGCTCTTGATCCGATCAAGCGCTTGGGGTGCATCGTGCAACAGAGAAAACTTGTCGTCAGGACGAGCGCCCCAGAGAGTGGTCCTGCAGTCGATTGTGTCAGCGATAGTTTCGACATTACCATCAGTACGACCACTCACATTGCCCAGTAATCGCGGATGCCCGACTGCATATTGTATAGATCAGGCACAGTGACCCCATCCTCACCGCCGCATTTGAGATTAGGCAGCAACTTCTGAAGCTCATCTTCAAACTGCTTTGCCGCATCGCTCCCGCGGTCAGCCATCTCCGGTGTAGGATCCCGCATGAGCGACACCATAGCCAAACACACCATCTGCTTCGAGATTGAGCAGATGGGGAATTGTGTCTTGCTTGTCATTGGTATGCGTCGGTCAAGGTCGGCATATCCCCAAGCGCGTTGACCGAGCAGTGCGCCATCTTTGACGACGGCGACGACACCACCGGGGCCGGTACTCAAATGGGGCACGGCGGCAAGTATGCTGTCAATGTCAATTGATTCTGCTGTCATTGTGATGCACGTGGTATGGTACAACAGGACGATGCTACGGATGGTGTGCTTGACTCGACGTGTCGCTTCTTGGAAACGTGTTGCTTTTGGCGGGGTCGTGTTCGGTGGGACAAAGTCCGAAGACCCGAGATCCCTGTCGTACTCACCCACCAGAAGCAACAGCATAACGTTTCGCCCCCACAAGTAAGCTGAGAGAAACAGTTTTGTCGTATTTGAGAATTTACATGACATGGCTAGCGCGTGGAGAGTCAAGCCTCGACTTTCTCGACAAGCTCGACTTCCTCCTTGAAACCCTTCTTGACTTCAACTTGTATCTCCGCCTCCGAATGCAGCCTACGCACAACCTCGGCCATATATTCCTTGTTCTTGCTGTCTCGAACCACTTGCAGGATGCTGGGTCGTTTGCCATCGCGGTCTGCGAACAAAATGTCGACCGCCTCAAGAGGAAGGCCAGCAGTCTCGACAAAGAAGAAGTAAACAATCGGGATGGTAGCCACATTGATGGCTGCAAAGACGATGTATGACTTGTATCCAATGCTGCTGATCATCAACGGGACAATCTCGACAACAAGGAAAGTGGCAAGCCATTGGAACACGACAGAGAGTGCAGCTCCACGTAGACGAAGTTTGAGTGGAAGAAGTTCCGAAGGATCTATATTCTGCTGTTAGTACGACAGCGGCGTGAGGCAGAAGAAGATGCAACTTACAAACCCACATGTTACTCATCCATCCGACTGTGAAGCAAGTCTGATACAAGTACAACATGACAGCCGCACCATAACCCAGACTTTTGTTACCTTTGACGCCGACAAAGACTGCCGACAGTGCCATGCAGAGTGCAAGACCTGTTGACCCAAACAGAAAAAGGCGACGTCGACCAACTCTGTCGATGATGAACCAAGGGATGATACTGCTGACGAAAAAGAAGACCTGGAGCCCGCCGGAGACCAAGAGCGCCTGATGACGAGTCATACCAATTGACTTTTGGAAGATGTATGGGCCAAAACTGGACATGACGTTCGAGCCAGTAAGTTGTTGAAGTGCATTGGCGACACAAGCGATAAGGACACGGGTGGAACCACTGACGCCTCCGTCTTTGAACACATCGCTCCAGGTTCCTTCTGCTCTCTGTTCGACCTCGACGATGTACTCGATGTCTTTCATCTCTTGTTGAAGCTCGGGATCATCCTGGTGCATGCCACGCAGGGCAGCAAGGTTGTTGATGGCAAGGCTCAATTGTCCTGTCTTAGCCAGATACCTGGGTGACTCGGGTAAGAACGGTACGAGACAGGCGATACAGATGCAGAACGCAATCTGGAAAGCGCAGGGGAACCGCCACTGGACGCTGGAAGGATAAGATGCCATGCCATAGTCAAGCCAATTGGCGATGATCAATCCCATGATGAGATTGGATAGCTGCATGGCAATCATACGTCCACGGGACTTTGGCGCAGCACACTCAGCAAGCCAGATCGGGATCACCGAGGTCATCATACCAAGACCGAAGCCAGCGATGATCCGACCAGCCAGGAATTGCCCCACGCCGAACGAAGTACTTTGAATGATAGCACCGATCGAGATGACACCGGCTCCAGACAACTTGATTGGCTTACGACCATAGCGATCACCAAGCAGGAACACAAAGACTGCTCCGAACAAAGCTCCAATCTCATATGATGAGACCAAGAAGCCGAGGAGTGTTGGGTCCGGGTTGCCAAAGGTGGCGAGGAACTCTGGTGAAGTAGTTAGACCTCCCATGAATCCCAGGTCGTAGCCAAACAGCCTGCAACATGTCAGATGATAGCGAATGCATAGACTGCAAGTAAAGCTTACAGGAATCCCAAGGAGCAGGACAAAGTAACGGCATAGACCAAGTTCTGGCCTTTTAGCCGCATGTATGTTGGTGAAGAAGACATAGTATGGTACTGCTTGGGTTGATGTGGATATCGAGAGCTGGAGAGTGCATGAACAATGGATGTCCTTTTATATACGCTGTCACCGGTTACTGCTCAAATCCTGTCGGGTCCAGAACCAAGGTAGAGGCACTCAGTCGGTCAATGTCTTTGTTGTCGGGCATTGACATTGCGTGGACAGAGTTCAGTCATCCCCAAGTATTCTCTGGATGGCGACATTGAGTCCCCGCATGTCCATCCCCATGGGGTGAGGCTCGCTATGAGATGTTATTCCCTCGGATGCACGGCATATCTGGCTACCACACCTGGGAGATAAGACTTCTTGTTGGTAAAGACAAGCTTTGAGGTATCGATAGGCGCAACGGTCTTTGACGGCAAAAGGCGGTCGCGCATGTCGGTGGAGTGAGATCGCGCCGGGAACCGAGTGGCTGTAGACTCGTGATCTGTTCTACATGTGATTATAGTAAAGACCAGCCGCCTTTACGGCCCTATACACCTTGTCCAACTGCGGGATTACGACGTGGTGTTGGGAGTCTACATCTCAACAGCCGACCTCCAGAGACCGCTCAGATACAGCCGACCTCCAGTCTCAGTCCCGACACTTATCGGCATCAGACACACTGTCTGGATCTTTGGCTGGTCATCTACGGCGATAAAACGTCTTGGAACATGGTTTTATTTGCTTGTAGCTCCAAGGTGCCGTATTCTTTCGCAAGGTCAGGCTCATTCATTGCTCAAGACTATCATGATGGAACTCCATCATATAGAGAAGCGGATTACATGTGAAGAACACGAGCTCGATCAAAGTTTAGCTACTAATCCCTCTGACTTGACCATATCTTCCTGTTCTGCGATCGAAAAAATAGGCGTTGCAACAGACCATTCCTGCCCGTATGTTCTGATGATTTGCTGGACTTCCTCACTTCCTAGCCACGAGGCAAACTCTCTCGCCCGTGCGTTGTAAGGAGCCTTTATATTGATGAGTGCAGAACATGGATTGAGCAGTTGGGGCCCGCCCTCGATGAAGGGCACTGTGTTCGTCAGCACTTTGTCACGTTTGGCCGTCAGGAATGTTGCTCGATCAGTGATGATGTATGCTCCCTCGCGATCCGCTGTCGCCAATGCTTCGTAGGGCGTTCCTGGCTTGGTAAGTCGCCATGACTTTGTTGACGCTATATCGACGCGAGCAAATTCGAAGAGGGCAAGCTCTTTGTAGAATGTTGCCGAACCATCTCCACGGGTATGAAAGACCCCGTGATCGTGACCCTTTCGAGAAGCGCCGAACTTTGCGATAGCGCGCATGGCGTCTGCGATCTTGCCGTCGACAGTGACGCCAGCTGGATTAGATCTAGGACCGACCAGAATGAAATGATCGTTCAAGACTTTCGCCACTCTTTTAGCCCAGCCCTCACGAATAGATATCTTCTCGTAGAACGGTTCGTAGGTCAAGGCCACTTGCACTATGTCTCCGAGTAGAGCGATCTGCGAATGTCGACTATGGTTTGACACCCATTCGATGGAGAAGTCACCTTCTTTGGAGGCGATGAAACGCTCACATAGTAAACGAAGGATACCAGTATGACCGGCACCACCATTGCCCAATCGAAAAGCTACTGGATGCGATATCTTGCCATATATCGCAGAGGCCTGAGTGTTTATAAGGTTTGACACGCCTGGATAATCGTCCGGAACTTGTATGCTCGATTGAGCAAGATTTCGAAAGAGTGGACTGGTTACTATGTCGTTGTGTCAATGTGGGATAGAACAAGTGTGAATCAGACTCTGCCATACCATGCACTAGCTCTGGAAGTGACTTCAATGTGCTGGGAATCATCCTGTCGATTGTATAGCTTGACAATTTGACTGCTATATTGTATGTCGGGAAGGTATGCTTATTAGCAGTCTCATGTGCTTATGGTGCAATATTTGACTATGAAGTCTGTGCGACCTATAGCAAATATATCAGATACGTTGATGACAAGAATGCCGTGCCGCCAAAAGCCGATACTGGGGTGTCGGCATCTGCTTTTACCCCTTCGTCTGTAGAAATCGAAGATAGCGGACCACTGTTACGTCGAACCATAATTATATCCGGGTGAACCAATGATCAACCGATGATATTGATCATCCTACGGTCGTGTCTGGACAATGCTCCTGTTTTGGACAAGTAGCATATCATAAGTCGCAAGCTGTAATATGTCTCTGTATTCACAGTGCTGTATTGTGATAAATAGCACGACTCCGGGAGTTTTGTTCCATAAGTCGGATGATACTGTCAGGGTGGCTGAGACGGCATCACGTTTTTCGCCTTGCATCAGACACGAAATCCTATCTACACTCTGCGAACAAGTCATTGAGCAATGGCAAATCAATCTTTTCCTTTCACGCTGATGAGGAGGATACCATGAAGATTATGCCATATTGCGTGGACACTGCGTACGACCTTGCGACTGTGAACGTTTGCTTCCGAGTGAGCAATCTGCGGGGAAGAGACCTGCCGATCGCTCCTGCCACATTGAGCTAACGATAACGATACGAACACAAACAGCCGAGGAACGATAGGAAATATGGATGCCTAAACCTAGTCCTCTATTCTTTTTTCTGGCATCCCACCGTCCAGGGCGTTTTGTACATCGGGATCAGCTGCAACTCGCAAACGATTTGTTTGCAGATGTCGACAAACTACACCATCCAAGCGGCATTGTCGCAAGGGAGGCAACATCCCGCGACCCCCTTTGGTTGCACTTTCGCCGACGATAACTCCTTCGGTCCATCAGTCTCTAAACAATGTCGGAATTTTGACTTCACTTTGCTCTTCGAGCAAGCATTTTTATCCTTGGTGCCTTCCATCCTGCTGGTACTAGGCTCCATAATTCGTTTGATCGGGATAGCTCGTCATGATGTGAAAACCCTACAGAGTAGATGGCACGTCTCGAAACTGGTACCAATTCGCTTCATACATACTCTAGCCCAGAGCTGACAAGATCAGGTAACTACTGGATGTTATGCGTGCCTGCAATTAGCGTTATTAGTCACGGAAGCTCTGCCGTCGACACCACGAACAAGCCTCTCAATTGCGACAGCAGCTCTTGCATTCATTGGAGCTGCATTCATGTGTGTGTTGTCACACCTTGAGCATACTAAATCGATTCGTCCGTCTGCGCTACTGAATATTTATCTGTTCTTCTCCGTGCTGTTTGATGCTGTCCAGCTTCGGACATACTGGGATGTCCATGGCCTGGAGACGATCGCGAAATTATCCTCCTCAGCGTTGGCTCTCAAGATCGTCCTTCTTGTTGTGGAGGGCAAGGAGAAAGGTACATTTCTCAGACCACTTTACCGTGGTACGACACAAGAGGCGAGAAGTGGCCTCTACAATCGAAGTCTCTTCTGGTGGCTCAATCCGTTCCTAGTCTTGGGCTTCCGAAGACTTATCGGTTTGGAAGATCTGTACAGTCTGGACGATACGTTGTCATCGAAGGCTCTGGCCGGAAAGGCAAAAGTGTCATGGCAAAGGGTGAACAAAAGTAAACAGCACGCGTTGTTCTGGAGTACCGTCAGCTGTCTCAAGTGGCCCTTGTTAGCGCCCATCATTCCCAGACTTGCACTGATCGGTTTCAACTACTCGCAACCTTTTCTGATCACCAAAGTCATTGACCATGTCGAGCATGCTGGCGTGGACAAATACACAGGCTATGGACTCATCGGTGCGACTGCAATCATTTACATAGGTATCGCAATATCTCACGGACGCTATCAACACGCAAACTTCAGGTCCATGACTATGATGCGTGGTTCACTCTCGGCTCTTATTTACGACAAGACGCTGAATCTGCGCTACTCGGCTGTGGAGGATGCTAGTCCGGTCAGTCTCTCGAATGACGTAGACTATATCGTTTCTATCTCACAGGAGCTGCATGAGATTTGGGGCAGCACAGTGGAGCTGGTCATCGCGATGTACCTGCTCGGTTTGGGCTCTGGTGTTGGATGTATCGCACCAATCGTGCTCGCTCTAAGTGGCGCAGCTGGAAACGCGTTCTGGGTAGGTCCACGAATGAGGAAAAATCGGCCAAAATGGAACGCGGCCATCCAGAAGCGTGTGGCGCTAACTTCATCATTCCTCAAAGACATGAAGGCCCTAAAGATGCTAGGTCTGACGAGCAGGATGCGAGCTTTACTCCAAGACCAACGCAAGTTTGAGCTCGAAAAGTCGGTCGGC
>SWBH01000094.1:0-21718 GCA_024195465.1 Aureobasidium sp. EXF-8845 | reverse complement strand
AACTGGTCTACCAGTTCCCAAATCGAGAACTGGTCCACCTCGAGAACTGGCAGTTCGAACTAGTGGACCAGTTCCGAGAACTGTCCAGTACCAACTCTGATATAGAGACGAAGACTAGAGTGAGATGCATGTCGGAGCGGAAGATGGAGAAGTGGTTCCATTTCATAAGATCCAAGTCTTGCTCGTGTATACAGATCGCCCACTGCGCTTCTCATCCGATAGATCCTTACTTACCATCAGACAGGTGGCCAAGAAGTATATATCGCCTCTAAAGTAAGTAAGCCAGGACAATATTCCAGCTGCCCTCCGGGCACCTTCCAAGCTTCCAAAATCCGCGACGAAGGCACATAGGTATCGCATCTGCGCTTCATGATATCAAGACTCCATTCTCCCTTGGAGTAGCCAAAAGAAAGTTCATTTATATAGCCTGGACCGCCAGATCCGTTGGAAGATTCCCCAATATATTGCACACTCTGAAAACTTGGAGATAAGTGAGACAAGGCAACTGCACTAGCATCTCTAACGTTCCTTCGCATCACTGGCTCTGTAGATGGAATACCATATTCAGCGTTCAGTTCCAAAGTCTGCAAAGCACCTCACGCGGCTGCGATCTTCAACACTGCAGGCACTGATAATCTATTCTCGGGATCACTCCGATATCCATGGGGACTGTATTGATCAGGTATACGAGCGGGGATGTCGATTTCCGGAAATCCCAGTGATGTCACGCATCTTGCATTGGGCAAATCCCTGCTCATCGTTGACATATGCGTATTCTGCCTGCAAAGCGATGTCTAGGGAAATTGTTCGTCCTGTCCATGATATCGAGAGATACTCGAATAACGCTCGTACGCCTTCCGAAAACGCCTGATTGTTCTCATTGCGCCAGGTATTGTCGTAGGTATAATCTTCAGCTTTGGTGCGTGGTACATCTAGCCAGTAGGGTACGGCAACTCTGTACGAGATGCGCCGAATGTACCCTTTCCTTGCGTCATTGAGGTTGTCGAGGGTTGCCAGGTCGAAGCCGCGTTTCTCGTGGTACTCATCATCACTGATAGTTATGGATGTTGTGGTAGAAGGACTTAATACTACCACAGAAGCATAGATCCGTCTCTCAAAGGCAGATTGCCAGGGTTTGTTGACCAGTGTGTAGGGAGTTAGTTTATCGTCATTGACGGCCGCGTACTCCGCGACGAGAGACAGGATTTCCTGCGGTAGTGCGGATGCTATCGCACGGTAGAATAAATGTTTGAAGCAAATCTGAACAATGACGGTGTTCTAGGAAAGAGGCGATGTAAGAGAATCAGAGGAAGTCAGCCAGGCCGTTGCTGCCTACCGTGTATATGCGGACAACTTCCGGATATACGGCGGATATTCGATGGCCTTGTAACACACAAGATGAAGGACCCAGTGTTGCATCCGTCTGGACATATACCTACTTCAGGTTAGTGCCTCACGGTATGATACCGTATAAAAGCCGGTTCTAGAGATCTGTATACCGAAAAAACACATAAGACTTACATTAAGGAGTGGCTACATTGAAGGGCTTGGAGAGGGAGATGAATACGCGCCTGATTGGAAACTAGGTGTAGATCATCAAATTAGACGTTAAGGTGTGGAAGATACCATTCAAATATCTACTCCAGTATATCCAGGTAGGTATCATTTGTACGAAACTCCAACAAAGACGTCTCCCAAGGATACTCTTGGAAAGAAGACCCCGGCCCTTGGTGATCCACTAAGACTTCCTCCTTTCTCGCTGGTGTCCATTTGCAACGCTCAAGAAGTCCATGGTTGAGTCCAACGAGGTACTGGTGTCCGGGTTCAAGGCCATCTACGCCCGTAGCTTTCCTAGACCTTCGAATCTTCCTCTCGTTGCCGTGCTCATCGAGTTCCCATCCACGCTGTACGACCGCCCTTGGCTGAGGCTTCACCTTGCCACCGTTTCTGCCAAAACCTGTCGAAAGGGTCAAGGGTACATGTGGCTCAAGTGTGAGGTACTCTTGCTCGTCGGATGTACCCCGAACGCGCTGAAGAGCACCTCTTTGAACCAACAATCGAGTGGTCGGTACGGCTGACTCAGTCGCTCTATCGATGATGATGAATCCATTGCTGATAGAAGCCCTTCTGATATCCAATGGACTTCCCCACGTAGCAATCGTAATTGGCATGTTTGCATGAGAGGTAAGCTCCAGGATGACGGTAGGTGGTGATTGCTCAGTAAAAGTATATGACGATGGGGTTATCGAGAGTTTGACATCAATGAGCGGGCGCTCGTTCGCTGGTGGTGCCATGGCTTGACTGTGGTGGAGAATGTTCCGATGACCTTAGAGGAAGGACTGCAGTCGTATGTCGTTTCTGCTAACAGCAGATATGTGCCTTTGAGGAGACAACCCAGTCTGGAACGTTGACTGCAACCTGAGTCAAGATGATCAACAAGAAATCCGCTAGCGTTTGAGAATTGGGTTGCAGCGCTTGGCACTGATTCCTTCGGTGTCTTATCTGTTGCCAGCCTTATCTCTCCTATTGGACTACATCTATTTTGTCGCATCAGCATCGTGTCGATCAATAAACATTCTTCATCTCCAGATCGTGTGACGTTCTCTGGCTTCATCATCGTTGTGGAGACTGTTCAAGAGTATATCGTTCTTGCAACAGCACCTGTCCTTCTTCAACGCTAGCTCATGGAAAAACTACTTGTGATGCTGCACCATCCATCGAATCTTCCAGCACATAACCGACGTCATGGCACACTGCCTGCCGCAGGAGATAGTATCTCTGATCGCTCAACATGTAGCGGGAGAAAATGACAAGATGGCTCCGTATACGGTGGTCAGCAGGTCTTGGCAGGCTGCTTTTGAGAAGCAAATTAATACCTCGCTTGTTGTTTTGAGTCCGTCTAGAGTGGGCTCCGTTACCGCCAGTCCCGGAGAGCAACATAAGAAAAGAGGTCTCTCGCTGGAAAGACTTGATGAGCTCACCAGTGGCCCATAGGCCTGGCGACATGCACGGCGTTCGTACCTGCGCCGACTACTCTACAGAGTTGCAGTTCCTTACTGGTTGGATTAAGGACGCGAAAAGGGCGAGGATTATACCTACGGCAATCTCTGCCGCCGTCAGAACAACTGTGCATTTTCACAAGGTGTTAAAGCTCTATTCGACTATATCTCAACGTGGAGACTCCCGGGGATCCATCTTGACATCCCTTTACAGGCAGAGCATGCTTCGACAGATGGAGACAATGGCGAGCCAGAGTCAATACCGGCGAGCGGCGATGAAGACGACATTGCACCATACTGTGCCGACTTTTTACCTCATTACGCCTTGCCTTCCGCGACCTGCATTGCAAGAGGCGAGGATGGCAGCAGGCTATTTACACATCGTGGCCGCCCTCCTACGCATGCTCAAAGATCTCTGACTCTTGCGGAGAACGATATGATGCAGAGTTCGCATGATTTTTCGCTTAGCGTAAGAACTCTCACGGTGTCCAGAAAGAACCCATAGCAAGGAAAATGGTATATCGGCAAGCATGATGGAACACTACCGAAGGCCATGGACCGGAGCCGAAGAGGATGGAACAGCTGATTGCTCTGGCTGTTCAATTTATATTAATTCCTCATCGTGACCCGAGGATAGTCCGTAAGCATAAGGCCTCCAACTTGTTCGCTCACTTACTTCCTTCTGTACTCACGACACCGGGTACATCGACTAGATTCCTAGAGCACGCAACTAGCCACAGAAGATCCATTCGCAACCACATCTATGGCGCCTTACTTGCCGCAAGAGATATTGTCTCTCATTGTCCAAAATGTGGTGAAAGAAGATGAGGGTCATAAATTGACTCCGTACACACTGGTCAACAAGTCCTGGCAGGCCGCTTTCGAGCGACAACTGTATGCTTCTATCGTCGTCATGAGCCCATCTGACGTGACGACCGTCATGGTCAGTCCTAATGAACGTCGCAAAAAGCGAGGTCTGAGTCTAGCAACACTCAACGAGATTACGAACGGCCCACAGCACTGGCGACAACTGAGACGTACATATATCCACCGGGTGCTATATAGAGTCGCCGTACCCTACTGGATAAACCCATCCCGAGAAGTATCTTCTAGTACTTTCAGTTGCGACAATGCCTGGCGCCGTGGGAACGATCAGGCCTTCTCCAAAGGTATATGGAGTTTGTTTGATTACCTCTCGACGTGGATGGGTCAGCACATTTCCCTAGACATTGCTCTGCAAGCAGAGATGGGAGATTATGTACGAGATTGCAACGCAGAGGATGACGAAGAGGATACCTACGATGACGTCAAAAGTAGCCTCAATGAGCCCGGGACCTCGTATATGCAGACCGAGTTCGACACAGTCGTACCACCATACGGTGCCCATCTCTCGCCTGACTTGCATTTGCCCAGAGCGGGATGCGTAACCCTTCTGGACTTCCCGATAATCGACTTTGTGGATTCCGATACTTATTGTTCTGAGAACAGTATTTCGCTACCCGCAATCTTGAGGATTGCATCAGCTTGTGGAGCACTGCGGAGGATAAGACTTGACGGTAAACTGCAGAGGTTCGACAATAATTATGGAGTTCCATATATGACTCCTGAGATATGGATCCAAGAGCGGGATGCGACTGCATTTGCTCTGACTCAGATACCTCCGACTATTCAACACATCGAGTTCCTCGGTGATTTGATCTACGCAGACTATCTGGAAATCAGAGACACAAATCCGAGGTTTCACAGGCAGGATCCATTGTCGACAGCACTCCGCGATATATCCATGCAGTTGAAAACTTTGCACATCAAGAGTGAAGCAATTTTCCCTGAACTGTTCTCTCTACAAGCAACAGAAGGACTAGCAGATATAAATTGGCCTCGGCTCGAAGTCCTCCATCTGGCAGAGATATACTGTGATTCGAGGCTGTTCGGTGTTTTAGAAAGATACGCCGATGGCTACAGCACAGATGAAGCCTTGAGTGATCGTTACATCGAAGACATGTACACGAGCCTTGGTTATGCTGCTGAAAAGATGCCGAAGCTAAAACATGTCTTTGTCGAGATCGAAGAGTCGACACTCAGCCTCGATTTTCACGATGTGACGGTCATGGTGTAATGCAAAGCAGGGTAATATCTGAACTCATAACTGGGGTATACGTCTAGTTGGCCATTCATGTAAACAAGGTAATGCTGAGTGCCGGACACCATGACTGTACCGTCGTCGCTGAAGGCAAAGGATATGGTCTCTGAAGAGTCGTAGGCGAATCTGACTATAGAGGGCGAATCAGAGGCGGAGTAGAAGGTATCCCCCTCGTTAGGTCCATCGAGAGCTACCAAGCGATTCACCGTACAGATGTTGTTGGTAGCTGTGGCCTCCGCGGTTGTGGTCATGGTTACGGTCTCGTAATCAGTCATCGTCTCGATATTTGTTATCACAGTCACAACAATCGTGGCCGTCTTGGTGGACTGGACAGTTGTGACAAGCAGTATGGTGACATTATTGCTGACAACTGGAGTGATTGTAGTGGTGCTCAGAGCAGTCTGTGTAACAGTAATTGAAGTGGTTGTCGGAGTTTGCAGACAAGAGCATACGAATTCAACATCTGCGGTTGGGCGAGAGAGAATGCTTGAGAATATGCTAGCTCTAGCCACCTACATCCGTGACAGGCTGTCACTGTCAAAGCGCGGGAAAGGCGCCAACGCCAAAACATAAACCCAAAAACAGAGACCTGAACGGAAAACAATCGGACATGTGATAGAGAAGACATGTAAGGCTAGAGAATATGCACAGTTTCTAAAGTGCGAGTAAAGAAATTTATACCCATTGTCCATTACATCACTTGTTTATATGGGCGAATTTCCATATTTCTGACAGAACCTATGCTCGAGTTGAAAGCCTCGCACTCCTGCCAAAACCCAATCCTTGCGACCACATATACAACCACTAGATCAAGCCAAAAACTCCTGCTCCCAAGCTTGCGATCAATGAAAGAAAAAACGCCAAAGAAGATAATCAGGACCTGCCATTCCCTCCCTTATCCCAAGTCCACCGCTCCAGCAAGAAACAAAACTGCAAGTTTGCAGTGGGCTCATTTCTGACTCTTGTCCACCACGCTAAACTCTCTGCTGAGTAATGCTCGAAGTTCAGGACTGACGATCCTCTCTTTCTGCTGTTGCGTCGTGGTACCCTGTTGCTGCACGGCGTCCGTAGAACTGCTATTTGCGGCTTTTTTCCCATCATGACCCACAGCCTTACTTCCTCCATCCAAACTTCCACCCTCGATTTGCTTTCTCTGCCTCAACGTCGGAGTAGGAAAATGGTCTTTACGATCAATAGCCTCCACAGTCCTTTGGAAACGGTTGAAGAGTGCTTCTGCCCTAACCATCGTCGAGGGAAGGTCAATGGTATTGCTCAATTCATTCACATACTTCAATACCTCATCGAAACCCCTGAGATGTTCCATGATAACCTCTCTATGCTTTTCGAGAATCGCGACTGCGATGAAAAGGTGGAAGTTTGCGGATAGGTAGTCGGTCCAGAGGCCTTCCCACAGACGGAGGACATCAGGCCAGGAGAATTCGCGCTTGTACCATACAAGTAACATGCGGAAAAAGAAGAAGAAGTTTGTGGAGTCGACGCTTTGGAGGTGGAGGTAGAGTTTTGGATCGAGAAGTTGGACGAGGTGGTCGAGTGTGGTGAGTTGAAGTCGCATACCGCTTTGATCGCGGAGAAAGTTTCGTTCCTGGGTACGAGTATCAGTAAAACGTGATTGATTAAGGAGGCGGAGGGAGCTTACCATGCGATTCATGAAATTCACAAAGCCCCAGAAGGCTACGGCATCATCTTGCATGACTGCATAGATGGGAGCGAGTAAATCACTCATACCCTGAACATAGCCCAAATCTTTGTTGTACTCGTTGTAAGTTAGTAGCATATCCTTCATCTGCTCAAGATGAACATTTGTGCCGACTTCAGCGAACGGAGATGTAGGATCTGGATGAGGGATATCTTCGCCGGCGAACAGAGGGATATTGCGGTCAGTTCGGTGCACATCCTTTTCTACAGCGCGGACCCCACGCAATGTGGGAAGATGTCAGTTACTTGATGCTGAGGAAGAAGTGGGGGGAGAAAGTAGAGCTTACCTATGCGCATCTTCTGTTCTTTCCACCACTCGCGTTCCTCGAGGGTGCCGTTTTCGTCCATCATGCGGTCCCACCAGGCACCCTTGAGACGGATGTATTCATCGTTGAGACTGTTCATCTTGGCTTTGCGTTCATCTCTGGTACTTTTCCAGTCATGAACACCCAAGAGGAACAGCCAAGCTTCCTTTCTGACACCATCATCTGGATTCAAACCACCGTGGAAGATACGCTCCTTGACCTCATCAGGTGTGACCTGTAGTCTACCGTGAGAGTCGAAGAAAGCATCCCACTCTTTCTTGTTGACAGTGTCTCTCTTCTCATTAAGCTCGAGGTTCCTCATGTCGACATCGAGGAGTTCAAACTCGCCCAACTCGGAGTCTTCATTTTCGAGCAGGTCCTTTGCTGTGTAGATGCGTTGACTTCTATCACGCTCGCTCTGCTCGGCAATGGTCATGGCCCATCTTGCAAGGTACAAGCGAGCACTGTCAAACTCTTCTTGAACAGTCTGAACTTGAGGGTTCCGCATGATACGACGCAGCTGAGGAGGCAATTTGGGGTTATCAGCAGCAGCCTGAGCAGTGCGACGAGTAAAGGTTGTGACTTGACTGAGCTTCTCCAAGACAGCCCAGCGAGAGTCCTTCAGGAACTTTGCAACAGGGTCCTCCTTTTTCTTTTGCTGAGGTTGAGCGTTGGGACCTTCGAGTGCCTTTTGGACCTTGTCAGGGGTGGGTTTGGTAGACTTGTCTGTACCGAAACCCGTACGATCAGCATCCGAGGGCTCGATGAGAAAGATGTTTGGTTCAGGGGAGCGCTCGACGTTGAGATGTCTCTTTAGCCATTCCAAGACCTGATCACCACCCCAGAACAAGTTGCCGGATTCGCCAAAGGGGTCAAAATTCTCACGGGCGAGCTTCTTGCGGTGATTGATGGTGGACTGACATTCGCTGTCGTGGAAGAAGAGAGCAGGGAAGCTGTCGCCTGATCTCGTGTTGATGACAAGACTGCCAAACCACCAGCCGGCACTGGGCGGGCGGATCTGGATGGAGTAGATTTCGCTGGCTTGGACAGCAAAAGGGTATGGACCTGGGGAGGCAGAGTGGGCGGAAGTGATGGGCGGAGGAGGGACGAGGTTTCGCTGGGGTTGGTCTTTGTCGTCAGTGTCGACCTTGTTGTAGGTGTCGACTTGGCCCTGGGACTTGAGGGAGGCAAGCGGCGTCCAGCCTAGAATGAGGGAAGACGAGGAGATTTGGGTGGACGAGGAAGCGGGCGAGGATGCAGAGGGAGACTTCTGCTCGTACAGGGCGATGAAGCCGTCGATGTTGTCTTTGCTCTGAGGCGAGGGGTGGACAAAGACCTTGCTCTTTGCGTAGAGCAGCTTGACGCCGCGAGAGGCTTCGGAGCGGCGGCGCACGCTGCTGTAGTCGGTTTCTTCGTCGTCACTCATGTCGTATACTGATCCACGCGGGCTACTGTCCTGTGAAGGCGCCATGTTTTTTTGTAGAAATGTAGTTCAACGAGACTCGCATCCTGCTGCCTTGGTGCTTGTGACCGACGGAGGCACAGTGACGTGTGTGGGGTAACATGGCCATTCTACCCCTCTTTCGACCATATCAAACTATTCGTCTATCAGACAACACACACACAGCCTAGTCACGTAGGGATACACATCACAACGAGAGCGAATCGTTCAAACAGTATGTGTGTTGATGAGTCCAAATTGATTATTCAGTCGAATGGCTCAAAGTACAAAACCATTATTCCACACAGCCTGCTAAAACTCCCCAACTCCATGCTACCGCAACAAAATCATCCTCTAGCAAAGCGACCAGACCCTGCTAACGATGCTCCTCCGGCTCCTCCGGCTCCTCCTGCGCCTTGCCCCGACACTGCATTCACTGCAGCTCCAGCCCTCGCAGCCCCCCACAATCTTGCCTTGAGTCTATCCTGTGCCGTACCACCGCTGCTCGCAGGCGGTGATGGATCACCTCCTTGTTGCTGTTGAGCCATACTACTCTGATAGCTTCCTGCTCGCTGACTCGGCAATGGTCGAGGTGCTGCCAGATTGTCTCCTCCCTGTGCCCGTCCCTGGAAGGATCCACTGCGCTCTTGTCCTCCTCTTACTCGTAGTGACTGCGTTTGTGGTGATGCTTGTCTTTGCCCTGGTGTATCCCAAAGATCACTCAGCCCGCCTCTGCTGCCTCCCTGTGGTGCATTGATTGTGGGTGTTTGTTGTGATGATTGTTGTCGCAGGCTGGATGTAAAGGACGATGTTGTCTGCACTGACGCCGATCGCTTGGGATCATTGGGAAGCCATGGTGGGAAGGCTTTGTTTTGCTCAGTGTAGTATGCGCGTAGTGCCCGACATAGGTGAGAGTCGTCTTCGGTGTCGCCGTCGACTTCGTCTGATAGGAGATTGCGTCGGAGCGTGTTGTATTTGGACGTTGTGTTTGTGAGAATGTTGGACAAGTACGACGACATTGTGATGGATGGCGCGCAAGTAAGTATGGAACTGCCAGCAGTTGTTAATGCTTGATTCGTGTCTGACCGTCACTTCGGGTTGATGTTGTACGAGGACGAGACAGTCGAGGAAGGTGCGCCGACTCTAGGCAACTAACCCGAGCCTTGGCAACCCAAAAGGGTCATCCGAAGACAAACTTGACCTCTGGCTCTGCCCTCGTTCTCGCCAGTCTTTCCTATTGCATGTTGCAGTAGCACTAATATGTTACCCCGCTGCCGTAGAACCCCTCATTCACACGTATACATATGCCATGTAGGTCCCCAATGACTTCCTCACCATCATCTTTCCCATCTTGATTGCATCCTTGATTATCATCATCATCATCATCATCAAAATGCTTGCTACTCCTCTTCAACCTCATGACATCTCCTTACCCCACTTCCCCCCAGTACCGCTGGCAAAAGATGCATCTTCACAACCCTCTCCACGTGAGATTGCTCAATCATGGCTCGATCGTTTCTCGGCCGTCCTTGATTCTGGAGATGCTTCTCGTCTGAGTACTGTTCTTCACCAAGACAGTTGGTGGAGAGACCACGTAGCTCTATCCTGGGATCTACGTACTCTGCATGGTCTATCTGCAATAACCTCCTTTCTATCTCCCATCCTCTCATCTGTAAATCTACGACCATTGAGTCTAGCCGAAGAAGGCGAAGCATACTCTCCCTCAACCATCAAACTTCCTGAACTCGAATGGATTCAATCAATCTTTACTTTCGAGACGAACACAGGTAGAGGCCGTGGTTTCCTCCGTCTAGCCCAGAATGAAACCGGAGACTGGAAAGCACATATGCTATACACAGCCCTCGACGAAATCAAAGGCCATGAGGAAAGCACCGGCGCCCGTCGCTCCCACGGAGGTCAAAACTCCTCTCTGGGCGGCAACTGGTTCGAAAGAAGACAGCAGACCCATGACTTTACTGAATCTGAACCCACTGCCCTGATCATCGGCGCTGGACAAGCAGGTCTCAATCTAGCTGCTCGATTGCAAGCCCTGGGCATCTCTACTCTGATTGTCGACAGACAAGCTCGTGTAGGAGATAACTGGCGCTCTCGCTATCGTACTTTGGTCACCCATGACCCAGTGACTTATGCACACATGTCCTATCTTCCCTTTCCATCCAATTGGCCTTTGTACACACCCAAAGATAAACTAGGAGATTGGTTTGAAGCCTATGCCAGTCTAATGGAACTAAACATATGGCTCTCTAGCTCCGTCACCTCTGCCAAATACTCTGAATCCTCAAAAACATGGACAGTAGATGTCACAAAAGCAGATGGCAGTAAACGATCCCTTCACCCATCCCAGCTCATCCTCGCAACAGGCCACAGCGGCGAACCACGCATCCCCTCATTCCCAGGCCAAGACTCCTTCACCGGAACAATCTACCACGGCTCCACCCACAAAGACGCCACACCTGCTTCCGCCCACGGCAAGAAAATCCTCGTGGTAGGCACAGGAAACAGCGGCCATGACATAGCCCAAAACTACCACGAAGCCGGTGCTAGCTCGGTAACAATGCTCCAACGCTCAGGAACCTACGTGCTCCAAGCAGAAAAAGGAGGTCATATGTTACACGCAGGAACCTACGATGAAACAGGTCCACCCACTGAAGCCGCAGATATCTATTCCCAATCTTTGCCTCTACCCGTCCAATTCGCTCTAGGCAGAAACTTGACTTCCGCCATCAGAACAGCTGAAAAAGAAAACCTTGAGGGTTTGCAAAAAGCGGGATTCGCACTGGACTTTGGTCTTGATGGATCAGGTCTCTTCCGCAAATACATGACTAAAGGCGGTGGCTATTACATCGATGTGGGATGTAGTTCTCTCATCGTGTCTGGAGCTATATCTCTCCTCCACTGTCCTGAGGGTATCGCAGGCTTTGAGTCTAATGGTGTGAGACTAGCAGACGGAAGGTTCGTGGAAGCAGATGTTGTTGTTTTGGCAACTGGATACGATAATATGCGTACTTCGTGCCGCAAAATCTTGGGAGACGAGATTGCGGATAAAGTCTCTGATGTTTGGGATTTGGATATTGAGGGAGAGTTGAATGGTGTAAGTATCTCTTTACCCATCTTCTGTCTTTTTTCCCCCTTTCAATCTGCATCGGACTTTTTCTGTGGTAGCAATTTGCTGACGATGAAAATTAGATGTGGCGACCCTCCGGCCATCCTGGGTTTTGGTATATGGGAGGAAATCTCGCATTATGCAGAATCTACAGTAAATTCTTGGGTTTACAGATCAAAGCTTCTGAACTTGGATTAGTATGAAGCGCAGACTAGGAGACAAAAGAAAGGCAGAAGGAGCAAACAGAGCTAGCTACTTATAAACTTTGGGTTTTGATTGCATTGGCGGTGTTTCCCGTAACTCTCACACAAGGACGCTTGTTATGAGGATGGGTGATGAGAAAATGCTATATAACATGCTAGCTACTGTCTGACACCATACAGTTTGCTCCAATGGTGCTTGTTATTCGAGAAGGTCTATGATTCTGTTTACCAGAGCTCACAGGTGGGCGCCTTAACGGGACAGCTGAAAGCCTCTCTGAACTCGCGTGAGTTGGCAGTTGTACCCTGATTTTGCTGTCAGTATTCTATGAAACCAGATATCAAAGGCTCAAAACGTACCTTGATTCTGAACATATCCGGGCTGTGGGGGTCTGTGTAGATTCTCTGCACGATTTGCTCTTCCCTGTTATCGTTGTGTCAGCAACTATTGTTACATTTGATTGCGTGTGTGATTAGACATACCTCATCTTGCCACACCAGGTTTGTCCATATGCGAGGAAGAAAGTTTGCTCCTTGGTAAAGTGACCCAGACCAGGTAACATAAGATCTGCTTTTTCGTCATCACGACGTTTCCACGACTGGTAAGCAGCAGTGAGACCACCAGCGTCTGCAATGTTCTCGCCCAAGGTAAGTTTGCCGTTAATAGGTAGACGCCCATTCTTGGTGGGAACAGTGTAGTTGTGGTATTGTTCCACAAAGCAATCAGTCTTTTTCTTGAAGGCTTCGATAGTTGACTTGTCCCACCAATCAGTATAGTTGCCGTTTTGATCGTAGTTTCTGCCTGACGAATCGAAAGCGTGAGATAGCTCGTGACCAGCAACAGCTCCGAATGCTCCGTAAGAAAGGTACTTGGGGATGGAAGGGTCGTAGAAGACTGGTGCTTGCATGATTCCTGCTGGGAAGACAATCTCGTTTCCAGGAGGATCTAAAAGTGAAGGTACGATTAGCAGGGTCTCGTGGAAGGATTGGAATAACACTTACTATAATAGGCATTAACCGTCTGAGCGCTCATGCCCCACTCGGCTTTGTCGACTGGCTTGCCCACTTCTGACCATCTTCGGCTGACATCATGTTTGACCACCGCCAGTTTGTTTGCAAAGTAAGTTGTTGCGGTCACGGTGATGTTGCTGTAGTACTCTTGCAACTCTCCAGCATTAGTAACGTCAGGGCTCTCAGTAGGATATCCGATCTTTTGACGGATAAGATGGACCTTTTCGATTGCGAGTTGACGAACGCTTTCGGTCATCCATTCTGATTCATTGAGTTTGATGGAGAACTCGTCTTTGATGTCAAGGATGATTTGATCACCCAAGTCCTTAGCCTCCTTTGAGAAAGCGCGCTCTACGAAGAAGCGGCTCATGATCCATTCTGCTTTGTGTCAACAAGGTCAATGATATGTGGAGTGAGGTGTCACGACTTACCAAGATCATTACCAACCGTACTCACGCATGTTCTCCAGCGTTCTTGCTTGACATCGGGAGCTTTTCCTTGCAGCTTGTTTCTGAAGCGTAGAAGTGGTTGCACAGCTGGGTCCTCTACAGCTCCACCCCACGATTGCACGACCTTCCAGACCAAGTAGGTTTTGATTGTGTTTCTTGACGACGATTTGAGGATCTTGGAAAGTTTCTTGAGATATTCAGGCGAGCCGACGATGATCTTTGAAGGAGTGTAGTCACTTGCGAAAGTATCCAAGATGTGTTTGAGTGAGATCTCGGAATTGTAGGCTTCGGCTTCCTTCAAAGTACGCGGGTTGTAGTATTTCGTGACATCGGAAGCATCTTCTGGATCTGGAGCGGCATTGGCCAAGGACTTCTCAAAAGCCACTAGGCTGTCGACGAGGTCCTTGCTAAGTGGTGATGATTGGTTGTCTCCCTCGAACATGAATGCGAAGGTTTCAGGGTTGGCTTCCTTGAGCAGAGCTTCCAGAACAGTTCCGATGGTCTCCTTGTATGAGGCAACGATCTCTGCACGTTCATAGTACTGTTTGCTAGGCAATCCGAATGAATAAGGAGCGCCGACAGAGACAATGTTAATATCAGGATTCTTGTCATCGGCACCAACATCAATAGAAACAGGCCCTTCGATACCAATTTCCATCAAGTACTCGACCGCCTTGGTGAGCGAGTCGTCTTTCTTGCTTGTTTTGGGATTCTCGGTAGCATATATCTTATCAAGTTTCAGGAGAAGATCCAGCAAAGGCTTCGATCCAATTGAAGCAAGTAGTGTCTCGTTCATGCATGCGTTATAGCCATTCTGTAGTTTGCCGAAGATTTCCTGGTCTGCACTTGCTGCAGTCCAAAACAAGGACGTGTCCTTTGGAGCAGGAGATTCCAGAATGTGCTTCAGGGTGAGTTGGTTGTTCTCGTTCATAATCTGAAGGTTGCCAACGCCCGCCTGATCCTCGCGAATCTCATGGGAAGCATCGAAACCAGCGCAGACATACGTGCGGAAGTCATCACATGGATCCAGCTTCTCATAGCTGGCAGGTTCTTAGCTTTGGTAATCATAAAACAAATGGGTGTTCTTACTCTGGCGCAAGACTGCGAATGATATTGGCAGATGCGAGCACACATGCGGCAGATGTACAAAGCTCGGTGTCGTTTGATGGTGGATCAGAAGGCTTCTCATCGTGATCATGAGAGTCGTGTTTTCCAGAGCTATCGCGTACGCTCTGGATAATCAATGGGATGAGAACCAGCAGAAGTAGAAGTATAATGACTAGCAAGACACCATGGCGCTGCAAGAAGCGCTTAAAACGGGTGCCTGTCGACTCGGTCGAGTCAGCTTGATCGCCTGCTGGTGCATCGCCGTCAAGCAGAGGTGTACGCTCAGTTCTGTTATTGCCTGCCATATTGTTGTTTCGGCAGGTATTGAAGTCAATCAAGGAAGCTTGCTGCCTACGATGGTACAAGATAGACTTGGGGAAGCGGGGTCGGCTATGGGAGCTTGGACCATGGCTAAGCTTCGGGTTCATGGTGTCATCGATTCATTTCCTATCTGCATCTCTTCCAAGTTCTTCTCAGTCTGCACCATGCAAATGCGAAATTCTTCATGTCGACGAGCGAATCAGACGAGATTCTGCAAACATGACGAACCGCGAGTCTGTGTTTGCTAGCTCTGTGTCCTACGCCATGGCTCCAGCTCTATCATCAGTATCTGGACGCTCACTCCAGAGCCCTGCGAGGGGTCGGCTCTCTACGCAGCGAGATCTGGCACGATAAGTCTGGCTCATACCATGCCTCATCTCAAGGCAGCAGCATTACTCTTGATCGAGATCTACGGCCGTTAGATACCACATCTGCAAGATTTCGCAAGCATGGACCATCTAGCAACGCCGACTCCTCAATATTCAAACTCCACTTTCAAGCCGTAAGATATCTCTGAGGACTTGGCCTTTGAAGCTATACCGCTTTGGGCCTCAAATGCGAGGTAGGTAAGAAATTTGCAAGTCTTCCTTCCACTCTTTATATATCGTGTTCTACCTTTCAACAACACTTTGCGATCGGACACCACAATGACGGCGGCAAATGTACCACTGGACGAACAAGCCGAAGTTCTACTGTCAAAGGTCCCCAAACTCCACGACCATACTCCGGTCGTTGCCGAACTCGAATCTTTCGGCCTTCGAGTCCAATACTTCTTCTTAGTATGGGCTGTCAAGATCTACATCGCCCTACAAATAGCCTACTTGCGGGTCTTCGGTCCAGCCTCCAAAACGAGACCGACTCTGGTCAAGACTTATTCATGCCGACCGAAGCTTCCAGTGCGTGTATTTTTCCCGAAAGCTCGACTTGAAGGAAACACGAATGCCCTTCCGCTCTACATCGACATTCACGGTGGGGGGTTCGTCACATGCGATGCATCGATCGACGACACTTTCTGCAAATCGTGGTGCGAGCGCACTGGAATGGTGGTCGTGAGCTTGAACTACAGAAAAGCACCTCTTCATCGGTTTCCAGTACCAGCTCTGGATATTGCTGCAGTCGCACGCGCGGTCATTGATGACGAGACACTGAATATCGATAAGACCTGTGTGATCATGGGTGGCTTTAGTGCTGGAGGTGCTTTGTCACTGACCTCTTGTCAGTTACCCGAGCTGCAGGGCAGAATCAGGGCAGCAGTGTCGTATTATCCAGTCACCGACTGGAGTCATCCTCCACCTGTCAAGTGGTCCAAACGTCTCTATACAGAGAAGAAGTCGGAATCACTTAATACAGTCGGCCCAGCTCTAAACTGGGCATATGTGCCTGAGGGCCAGGATCGGACAAACAAGCTGCTCAGTCCCTGCTACGCAACCAGGCAGGAGTTACCAAAGTGGATCTGTTTGATCGGAGCTCAACACGATATGCTGTGTCGTGAAGCTCGGAACATGATCTATGCGCTTGCTGATGAAGAAGTTCCTGAGTCTGGCTGGGACAAGGGTTGGGAGCGAGGTAACTACAAATGGCTTCTTGCTATGGGTGTTAGACACGGCTTCACAGACGAATTTGGTAGGAAGCCAGGTCGGGCCTCTGATACACGAAGGCAAATATGTGAGGCCACCTACGCTTCGGTACACCATTGGTTGGAATCGAAAGTACTCAGGGATTAGGTTGTATCATAACAATCCGGCCAATGTCGCGCAAGCCGACCATAAATCATACCAAAACTCTTGTTCTTCGGCCCAAAGCTTTGACGGTACACCACCTCTGGGATAGGTACTCCTGACTCCGCTGCTCGTCTTTATGCCTCAGGATGCGTTAAGACAAAGTAATATCCTGGCCGATGCTTTGCTCCGCACTGACAGGTCACATTCAATCACGAATGCGACATCTGAGTATTACCTCGTACGATGTGAAGTTTGACAACTCAAAGCCGATAGTCTTTATCACCTAACCTTATTTTGTTGCCTAGCTCTCCATGAGATGGGAGCTTTGGAAGTGTTTGTTTACATACGGAGAGTCGGCCAAATTTTCGTCCGTTCTTATACGATGGTGTGGATTGCCAAGCGCAGGATGCCACAGCATATATTTCCAGGCAGAAGTAACCAAGCCGTGACTGTGAGGTGGACCACATGTATAAATAGAGTACGATGGGCTTTGTGCTGTCTTCTCCAGCAATTCATCAAAACTCGAACATAGTGTGCTGACAGTTTCGACCATGGCTTCATCCCTCAGTGCAGAATCCACATTGCGTACTGTGTACGAAAGCTACGATGCTATTGCTCCGGCGAAGTATGCCGGCAAGCTCCAGGGCAAAGTGGTTCGTCAACGACTATTCCAGGCAGCTTATCACCTATGCTGACTCGAATTCCAGGTCATCGTCACTGGCTCCTCGGTCGGTCTCGGTCGATTCATCTCCAAGGCCTTTGCGGCCGCTGGTGCATCCGTCGCTGCTGTTGCCCGCCGTGAGCAGGACCTCCTTACGCTAGTCGACGAGATCAAATCAGCCAAAGGTAAAGCAATAGCTATCGTGGCAGATGTGACTCCCAGAGGTGCTGCCCAGAAAATTGTAGCACAGGTCGAGAAAGATCTAGGCCCAGTCGATATTCTAGTCAACAATGCAGGCATCTCTCGCATCGGTCCTCTGAATGGCGAAGACGAAGATCTGGATATCTGGTGGCGTGTGTACGAAGTCAATGTACGCGCTCCAGTATCCTTGATCCGTGCAGTTCTACCTTCTATGCTCAAGAAGAATACTGGCGTTCTCCTCACCACTGGTTCTGCCGTAGCCACTATGTCGCTCCCCGTTATGACTGCCTACTCCTCTTCCAAAGCTGCCATCAGCAAATTCCATGAGAGCTTGAGCGTAGAGCTCCAGGATACCAACATCTTATCTTTCGCAGTACATCCGGGCATGGTGAAGACGGAGCTAGGTGCAGCTGAAAACGCCATCAACAGGGAGCAAATCGAACATCCCGCTATGCAGGGCTTTTTGAAGATGGCTTCAAGTAGCGATATCAAACGTCAGGATCCCGAGCTGTGCGCCGACACCATGGTCGCTCTCGCTACTGATCCGCGCTACAAGGTACTGACTGGTCGTCACATCAATGCCACACAGGAACTCCCTCCTGTTGCCGAGGAGGCAGAGAAGGCAGGCAATGGACGTCTTGGTTCGGAGAGGCTATATCTCATTACTGTTCCTACTTTGTAGAGCGTCGCAGATGCGATAGCCTTGCTCAAAAGCCTTGGAGGCAGCGTATGCTGAGATAATGCATGTTTATAGACTATCATCAGAGTACACTATCGTGTTCCTATGTTACAGTGTTAGTCGATGGTCAACGAATTCTGACTGCGGTGTCTCATTTGGCCGAATCTGCCCGCTGTCCGCCCGACCTTTGCACCTGCCGCCGCACGACCTCATCTCTTTCCAAGTCTATTTCATCACAAGTGTGAAGCGCGTGCGTACTGTGCGATGCAACACTCGGATTTCGCTTCCAAGCAATCTCGAGGAGTTCTGTCGTGAATGTTTGGTATCCTCTATAGAGCCAGTTCTCGCGGCCATTCTCCGTGCGGGAAACCTGGTCGAGACACCGACCGGCGTCCGCGGGTCTGTGAGCTTGTTCTGTCGACGAAGCTTCTTTATATCCTTCACTTTCCATATAGATTATTGATCGTCTTCTATCCTCGCAGCTCCGGTCTTGTATCAATGGAGATTGCTCAATTCTATTTACCGGTCGAGATCTTGAACCGCATCATATGGTTCGCAATACCTGATCGCAACTATCTAGCATATCCAGCATCACATAGTACGACCAAGACATTGCTGGCATTCCTCACGGTCTCGAGAGCTACCAGTCGCGCTGCAAAGGTCTTGCTTTACACCTACTGTTTATACATTGACGCACCATGGCGTCTGGACTCTTTACTTTCAACATCACTTGCTAAACCAGATCCTCCCATCTCTTTGTCTCGTATTCAGAATTTGTATCTCGCACCATTTCCTGGACATACAATTAGAGACCGAAGAATAGTCAGTCAGGTCACAGAGCTGTTCACTCTGCTTAGTCCTAGCCTTAAACGCCTGGTCATCAACATGCCACTACGCTCTCATTATCCTGGCGATGATGCAATTGAAAAACTACGACCGATCCTCAGAAAGGGCTTCGAGCAGCTCATACACCTTGAGGAGTTTTCCAGCGTGAAAGACGAGCTCTATCTCGCCTGGTGGGACCCTGAAGTCACTGATGTTCCCAACGTCCAGGACGATTTGGATGATGATGACGGCTCCGAGCATTGGCTCAATGATTTCATGTTCGAGAACTGGACTCAATTACGTTATCTTGCGCTCTACAACTGCGACCTTGATGATGCATTCAAACTAGCGCTAGCATCCATGTTGATGTTGGAGAGGGTCGTCCTGTCTCGTCCCGATCAGGGTGAAGAGTCATGGTTCGACGAAACTCTGCCTCAAGTCACACTTATCGAGTCCTCAGATCATATTTCTGATGTCGGGATACAAAGGATGACATCCGGATCTCAACCGCCAGATGGACAGCTCGATGCTTGGAAATACAAGTTGTTTGTGGACAAAGAAGAGGATCCAATCTCTTTCGTGCAGGACTGGTCAGTGGAGCATATGCTGGATGGAAGCATATGGTCTTTGCCTGATCTTGTAGAACGTGGAGGCGAAAACAAGATCTATGCGATATAGCATGCACTTTGTCAAGCAGTCTTTACAGGTGTTTGCTTCTATACACAGCTGTCTTCTTCCGTTGCAAAAAGATTTTTGCTCTCTCACCCATCAAGATGCATAATACCTTGGAGAACAAAGACGCCTCCATTGGAAGCAATCATCCGAAAGACTCTCCTGGACAAGGCCATGAAGCTCATTAGAATTATGCCTTTCTAGAGCGCATTATACAGCTGCATGCTGCTACAACTTTCCCATTCCAGGAATATCTATCATAACCTTTCTATAAACATGCACAATACTTTCGGGAGATCAACCGAATCCACTGACATGTTTTCCTTGGGGAACTCTCCTTGGACACTACCTCAAGATAGATACAACTGTGCCTTTTTACGGCTTGCAATTTCGCTGTAGACTGCTGAGAGAGCGATCGAAAGTAGCTGATAAAAACAAAAGCAAAAGTATGGCAATAGAATGACGCAAAAAGGATTTGGACCGTGGTGGTTCAAGCAACATATCGACAGGGACAGATGTGTCCGCTGATTATGCCGTATTACCGGTTGTAGGATATTGTGCGGATTGTGAGAGTTTATAAGGATTAGGAAGTGAGCGAGTATGAAGTCTTGTATCACTTAGTTTTAGCGTTATTTGTCAGAGCATCGAAGGATTTTGATGAGATGATCAATTGTACGTCCATGCACATCATTCACATCAATACAATGGCTTCAAGATGTTTTACACACATAGCAAAACGCGAACGGAACGATAAGTTGTTATAGGAGTTAAAGTAGAAACAAGAAAGGAGTACGGAGATACCAGCCAGGGTCGTACTCACAACAACCAAAATTTGTCAAAACTCAAGACAACCATCCTGAGACTCGATATGATGACATAGGACTCAGAAAGAGAGAGACTGGTCGCAAAAGAAACTTTTGTCGGACAAACATGTGTCTTCTGTTGAAGGTCTTGATAAGAGATCCAAATCTGCTACGGCGGGATCTTCGCGCAGTTGGGTGAGCTACAGCGCCCTCGACCCAATAAGAGAAATCATAAAGACTGGTGATACAAGTCTGAGTATCTCTGTTCCCTTCCGATCCACTCTGTTGACGAGAACTGTGTGGTCTATGGCGAGGATGTTCCAAGCTCGTCCGCCGACTTATTTTGCATTCCTGATAGGTCTTTGCACAACTGCTGATCTGGAAGCAGCTTCCCATCCTTGTTTCCTAGCTCTTGTTGCCTTCCAACGATGGAGGGATAGTTGATGCTGCGGATTCGGAGTGATATCGATGCGGAGTCGCCCGTGGCCCAGTAAGTGCCTGAAAAGTCGATTGTCGACAGCGTCGACGTCTTGCTCGTTCGTTCGCGGACATGTTGTTTGTTGTCAGTACGTTCAATTGGTGAGTTTTGAGCTACCAAGTATCCCACCATGATGATCCACGAGGCCCTGAATAAACACCTCTCGAATGACCCACCTCGCCCCTAGATTTTGATACACCAATAGAATCCAATTGATCCAAAAGAGTAGCTGGCGCGTTGTTGGGTTCACTGCAAGGTGATCGTGAGGACCAAACATATTACCGACTGTCGTTGAGAAGTCGAGAAGCGTAGAAGAGATCATCTTTCGTACAGGCTCAGGTTGACGAGGATGTGTTGAGACATTCTCTATGGAAAGAAGCAGGACAACTGGTTCCAGTTCTGGTACCCAGGCACTCGTGTCCAAGGTTTGACCACAGGCAATTGTTATCCGATTGTCGATTCGATTCTCCGGTGCCGGTTCGACGCCAATGTAAGCACACTCAGCAAAGATCTGTGGCCGTCCGATACATGCAGGCCCCCTCTTTGTTTAGCGGCACCCGAGTGGGCGGAGTTGGCGACGACATTAGTTTCATGCCCCACTAAAGTATCTCTCCTTATTCTGCCTGACGACCGCGGAGCGAGGTGGAAGGCCAAAGATGAAAAGAGATTCATCAATGGAAAAAGGGCCTTCCATCACGACCTTCTTGTGAATTCTGTCCTCAAGCAAAACATCGTCGATGCAGAAACACGATCGTTGATGTCCAAGTTTGGTGAACTGTTTATTGTCCGTGCAGAGCCGAGAGGTGGTGAAGATCGAGAATTTGGCGGGGCAATGACACCGGAGCTGTCGGGAGCTTTCGATATT
>SWBH01000093.1:0-21795 GCA_024195465.1 Aureobasidium sp. EXF-8845 | reverse complement strand
GCAGCGGCGAGTTCATTGAGTTGTGGAAGGATTGGGTTGACGTCTTGCGGGACAGTCCTTGCATGTTCTTGACCATGATGGCTGTGTTGATGTGGTGATTGAGGATGTTATTGGGAGAATGTATGCGAGCGATTGGAAGAACAGATGTATGCTGGGAAAGAGGAAGGAACAGAAGTATCCTGGAGGAGATGAGAGACAGATATGAATCGTGTTATCAGCAGGCGGCACCCGAGTGTATATGACTGATGCCAGTTGCCCCAGGCACCGCCATCTCATCTGATCATTGACCCGAGCACCCACGAGCTCGGACTTAACATCGACCAATCACCGCGCCATCGCATTTCGCTCCAAACGGCAGGTGCGGAGGAGGAAGCTGTTCCTTCCCCCGATCCTCCAAGTGCTCCATCGCGGTTTCCATTTCGTCACAGCCCCAGCAAAACAGAGTTTCAGAATGACCCGTCTGCCAACCATGATGCATGACAGGGATTCAGGAACAGGTTCGCACACATCCAGGAACAAGCATGATTCCATCTCTCCATCATAGGTATCTCCGTAGTCAAAGTACTTGTAATCCATCACGTCTTCCATCTGTCTTTCCCACCTTCCACATAACTTGACCGTGTCCTCTATCCAACTTCCTCATTTGGTCAACTCTCGCCCACAAGATAAACCAAAAAGCCATCGAAACACACCGCTCTGAGTCATCCACACACAAGAACGATCAGACAATGTCTCAATCTACCACTCCCGTCAAGCAAGCCAAGCCAGCTGCTGCTGCTGGGAGCGAAAAGGACCCTGTCCGCATGATTGAGAAGCTAGAAACAAAGACCAAAGCAGTGTATGTTTTGTCTCTACCCATCATACATGCTCCACCACGGCTGCACGTGGGGAAGATGGGGTATAACATCGCGACCAGCTGATCGAAAGTTGACACAATAAACAGGAATGCAAACAATGTTGCCCGAGTAGCCAACAGCCAGTTGGTTAGTGCAGATGATAAACTGCACCCGCTTCTAAGTCTCAAGAATGGAAGAACACTTGAAAAGTTCCCCGATACACCAAAGGCTTTGGCTAAATTGAGTGGTCAGTTTCTTTTTGATCAATCCATTCTCATATGTCACTAATTCTTGTTCCAAAACAGTGACTGTTGTCGACGCCATGCTCAGTGCTCTCGAGGCCGAGCGCACAGGAAACGAGATGGAGAAGAGGGAAAAGTTGCGTCTGCAGATTGGTCTCAAGGCCAACCCTGCCTAAATTATCCTTTCGTCAATGCTATAGTAATGATCAATGGTTGGACGTAGAGAATCACACAGAGTCAATTCGATATACACAATCATCATCATCCGAAACGAGACAGGCCACCTCATATGCAAGCACGAAGAGAAGAGAACAAACTAGTGAAACGAAAAAGATCTCGAGAAAGCAAGTCATGTTCTGGTCGCAGAGAAAAAGTCATCAGTCCGTACCACCATCGCCGAGTGTTCCCAGAATGATCCATGCACGCGTCCCAGATGAATAACGCCGCTATGCAAAAGAAAATACGAAAACCAAAGAGAGATTCCAGTTCTTTGTCGCGTCAGCTATGGCATATAGACTCGATTACTCGTCGTCGACTTCGTCCGCATCATGTCTAGCAGTAACGTCAGTATTGAGCTGTTACGGTTGTGCAGAGGTTCATCCTTACCCAAGCAAGTTCTTGATGTTGTGCATCTCGTAGTGCTTCTTTCTCATGTTCTCAAACTTCTCATGCTTCTCTCTTTCCTCCTGGGGGATGTTTTCAGGAGTCTCGCCGTGTCTTGCGCCATCAATGTCCATTTGATCGGGGTCAACCATGACTCTCTTCTCTGAATCGCTGTGTCTACGCTCGAGGCTATCTTGCTCGGGCTCTCCGATGTCGAGATCTGGGATATCAACCTCACGCGGCTTTCTGTTGCTGGATTCGTCACCTTCAAGCGTCTGAGCCTTGTCCAATTCGTCTACCATCAAGTCGTCGGGGTTGATGGCCGATGATGCTTCATCCTCGTCAGGGTCGTAGCGGCCAACATAAGGTGTCTTTGGCTCGTCGATCTTCATTTTACCACCCATCTGACTCTCGTTGAGGAAAAGATTGCCTTCATCCCACTTCAGTCTCGGTGACGGGTGTTCTCCTTGGTGGCTTCCATCAGCAGCGGATTGGCGACGCGAAATGCTGCTGCGAGGGTTTGAAGAGTTGCGACGACCACCAGCGTTGAAATCAGTGTTCATTTGCACGACCTCTTTCTCAGACATCTCGCGGTTCAGCATAGGGCGGTCAGGATTACTGGGAGTGTCGGTCTGCATGGCAGTGTGTGTGTTGTTTGGCGACGGAGGGCCGTGGGAAGAGTGCTCGCCTGCGTAGGAGCTGTTGTTCTTCAAAATACCTGCGACGCGACTTAGCGAGCTGACCTTCAAGAGTAGGGACGGCAGCTCGTGCCTCTGGGTCTCTTAGGAGCCTCGGGAGAAGAACCAGGTGCGGTCATGATTGCTTTGGCCGAAAAGGATAGTTTGGGTGCAAGAGGATGAGTACGAGTGTTATTGTAGTTGACAGAAGAAGTGCTGGAGCCTTATGAGACAGTGGTCTCAGGAGTTGCTATGTTTATCGAGTCGAATATGAGGAGACGAAAGTTAGACCGAGTGACGCAGATGGGGAATAGCGTTTGTTATCTGATGATGAGGCGCACCGGGGCCGCCAAAATGAGACCTAACGAGACCAAACTGCAGGTGGGGGTTGCCAACCATCGAATCAACGTCATTGTCGATCACCTTTTGTTCGGCTTCGGCTCGTGCTCATCGCGCGTGAACACGTACATATAGCGACCTTCAATTATCACATGCTGACGGGTTAGGCAGCTACAACATGAACTCCTCATCTTGCCGTCTCTATACAGCATCGTCGATGTCTGCACCTGGCCGTATCGGTATCTGCTCGCTTGCGAAAGCCGTTGTCCGCTTGCATCCCGCTCGTCAAAACATGCAGCCTCGACATCTTCAGCTTGCTCTAGACTTCCACTTGTAGAATGCACACATCTCACATTGACGCCCAAGCCACATTGTAGACGAAACAGAGCTCTGGTCTGTGACTTTCCCGTGCTGTGTTGTTTTGCAGTTGATGTCGAGCGACTTGGAAGATCTTGGACATTGAACAGCCCATGAAGCTCTAGACCTCGGCATCCTGGTTTCTCCACTTCGAGCACCTTGATATCCCAAGTCACTACTTCGACCTCCCATCCCTGCCTGAATCCGTTTCTAGCAGTCAAGATCAGTATCTTATACAAACGTGACCACTATCCATCTTAGTACAACGAACTATACTCAGTTGGTTCAAGTCTACGTAACGAGTCATTCACCGGTCCAGCATCAACACCATTCTAGGCTTTGACAAGTATAGCTTGGATGAAGTGTAGCTTCGAAACCATGGCTGAAGTGCCAATCATTGTCGGTGTAGGCGACATCATCAACCGCAATCTGGCCGTCCATCATGCCGCCGAGCCTGCTGAGCTAATGCTCGATGCCATATCCATTGCTCTACAGGATACCGGTCTCTCTCCAAAAGTCGTCGCAGACCTCAAATCCGAGATTGACAGCATAGATGTAATCCGCACTTGGACATGGCCTTATCCGGATCTACCTGGTTTACTTGCTGAGAGACTTGGCACGAAACTCAACCATACTTATTGCTCTCCACATGCAGGGAACCAGCCTGCTAAATTGGTCGATGAAACAGCTCGCAGGATTGCAAAGGGAGAGACGAAACTGGCGGTAGTGGTTGGAGGCGAGGCGCTGGCTTCACTAGCTGCGTGTGCCAAAGCAGGAGTGATGCCTCCACCGAACTGGACTCCTGTCGAAACGCCTGTCACTCAAGTATTTGCTCCTTCAACTAGTGAAATGGCCAAAGGTATTGGAGCGAAACATACAATCGGAGCACCCATCCAAGTATATCCGCTTTTCGAGAATGGTCTCCGTGCTCAGAGGGGCCAGTCTTTGGAAGACAACAATACCGAAAGTGCAAAGTTATATGCCGAGTTTGCTCAAGTCGCCAACAAGAATCCATTGGCGTGGTGCTTCCCTCGAATGGCAGAAACAGAAGATACCATTGGTCGTGTGTCTAGCAGGAACCGCATGATATGTTCTCCATGTACGGCTAGCCAAAACTTGTACTATGCAGAGCTGACCTCAAGCAGACCCACTCTTGATGAACGCCTTCAACACTGTAAACCTAGCTGGAGCAGTAATCCTAACATCCGCCTCATATGCCCGTAAACTAGGCATCACCCAAGATCGATGGATACACATACTCGGAGGAGCAGGTACACAAGACAGCGACAACTTTTGGGAACGACCAGACTTCCACTCCAGTCCTGCCATCAGTCGCACCCTAGACGCTGGACTCGAGGCTTGCGGACTCAACAAGACTGACATCGACATGTACGATTTTTACAGCTGCTTTCCCATCGTGCCTAAACTCGCTTGTTTGCACCTTGGTCTGGATATGTTGAAGCCTCAGAAACCTATCACACTGCTTGGTGGGTTGACGAGTTTTGGAGGAGCGGGAAACAATTATTCCATGCATGTTAGTATCCTCGATGAGTCTTCACGGAGAGGCAGAACAGCTGACTTGTTACTCAGGCAATAACAGTCATGGCACGGAAACTACGTGCAGGTAATGGCACACATGGTCTCATACTTGCAAACGGTGGTGTCTTGACGTATCAACACGTCATCTGTCTATCTTCTCGACCTCGCGCAGATGGTCAACCTTACCCTACCCAAAATCCTCTTCCATCCATACTCGAAAACAACACAGCACCCACGATCGCCGAAACCGCGGAAGGGGAAGCCATCATCGAGGTAAGATTGTCGTACAACTATGGTTTTCTGACCAACTACTGACTGTGTTTAGACATACACGGTAGACTTTGATCGCAAGAACGAGCCCACGCTGGGTCATGTAGTGGGTAGACTCAAAAGCTCTGGGCATAGATTCATCGCCAACCATGGAGATGCGACAACATTGAAGAGACTTGCAAGTAGAAGTGAGGAACCCATTGGCAAAACCGGCTACGTTAGAGCAAGTGAACAATCCGACGGAAGAAATTTGTTCTTCTTGGAAGCAGCTTCGAGATTGTGAAAAAAAAAGCAAAGAAAAAGACTCGAAAAGAGCAACTGTAATGACAAGGGTGTTTGAATTTTGAAGAATGAGAGATGAAAGGAATTTCGGATACTAATTTTTACAGATTTTACAATATAACACACCATACGTACGGAAACACACACCCATGCATATCCCCCCATCAAACCCAAATGTCCCCTGATGAATTACGCCATTTCAAAGTGCTGGAGAGTGTGTGTGTTCTTGGTTCGTCGTATATGTACAAGATTTCTTTTTTTGTTGGGCGTTTACTTCTTGTTGAACTTCTTCCACTTGCGTTCGTAGTCTTCGGCGGCCTTCATAAACTCCTTGGAGCGAGTCTTGCTTTGGCGTTGCTTGTTGCTGGCTCCCTGCATTCTAATCACTTGATCGTTGATGCCTTCTTTCATCAATTCCCACTGCTTGCCAGCTTTGTTGAAGACACCGAAGCCCTTTTCCTTGACACTGTCAAAGGGGCTCGCGGGAGCTTGAGTGAGAGGAGCGGCAGAGGATGCAGAAGCAGTGTTGGACTTGGGAGGTGCGGCGCTGGTCGAGAACTTTACGTTCGGGGCTTGGTATAGGGGTCTTTGAGCAGCAGGGTAGGACTTTGCCTTTACGTCGATGGTGGCGGGTTCGTCTTTGATGAGACCGGCAGCCATGGCGTCGCGTTTGGCTTGGGCGGCATCGACCATGGGGGTGAGTCCGAACATGCGGCGGATCTCGGGGCGCTTGAACAGGTGGACTTGGGTCATGCCCATGACACCAGTCGTGCAGAGCCAAACATTGAGAGCAGCGGGCAGCCAGGCGGTGGTGATGAAGACGATGGAGGGGAAGACGTAGAGGAGGAATGGTCTCATGGTTTCGGTCATGGGAGTGCCCGTCTCACCACCCATGCGCATAACCATGTGTAGAGTACCACCCATGATGGCAGGGAGAAGGAAGTAGGGATCGGTGTGAGTGAGGTCGGTGATCCAGAGAAGACCGCCAGTCTCAAGGCCAGGAACGGGGAGGTTGGACATGGCACGTAGCAGACGGAAAGCGCAGAAGCCAAATACACCCTGGACGACACTGGGGACCAGCATGCCAAAGGTACTGACACCAGCGGCCTTGTTGATCTGCATCATCTCCTGACGCATGGTCATGGCAGTGACTCTGTCGCCATTTCTCATTGCGTCCATCATCTTTGCGTTCATGGGCTGTGTGATGGGCTGCATTGCGCGCATCTTAGCACCGTTCTCGCTGGCCTTCATGAACATGGGAACCAGAGCCAGACGGTAGAGAAAAGCGGTTGCAGCGATAGAACCCCACCAAGGCATACCTGACAGGACGTGGACGTGTTCCAGTGACCATTCAATCAGGGCGGTAGGACCCCAGCCGTAGTCGAGACCAAGGTCCTTCAAGAAACCGAGTCTTTCGGATAGGTTGGCATAGTCGGTAGCGTCGGTGATATCGAAGAGGTTGCTGTTTGCCGAGAGTGCATCGGTAGCAGAAGTGGGTGGAGGAAGTGTCGTGGCGGCAGGGAGGGCGGAAGTTGCAGCAGGAGCTGATGTCGAGGCAAGACGAGCATGTGCAGCGAGCGAAATGACTGATCCTTGGAAGATGCGACTCGTCGAACGAGAGTTGAGTGCAGCCAGCGGCCTTGAAGGTGTGGATATCTAGCATGTGTAAGTCCGAGGCGTCGTCCTCGTGCTCTTTTGGAACATACAAATCTGCGATTGAGACGAGCGCCTTGACGGACAGCACTCGCCAGTCCTCTACTCGGCATCATCATGGCTGTGACTGTTGATGTGTATAGAGTCCAACTGTTGGACTACTTTTTTCCAGTCTCGACGCATCATGGCGCTGCTGTTCATACCCCGGCGTTTTCCGTTCGACTGGGACGCTCCTTCCGCAAGCTTCACCCCCGAGCCGCCCGCTCTGTTTCGCATAAACACCGTGTATGCACAAGTCTGCATCAATGTGCATAACTATCAGATCAGCATCGCATCAAACGCGCTATCTCCGCATTGTCACATGCGATGACGATTTGGAAGCATGCCACAAACGCGTCTCGTATTGCTCTTTCACTCACACGACAGTCAGCTTCTTCCTGCTTGCTTGCTGAACTTGGAGTGCTACCTGAACATCTCACCGGCACTTTGTAATTCGCTTTCAAAAGCGCGTCCATCATGTCGTCCAGCATTGCAGGTCTGACCGTGCTATCTTCCACCGTCTTGCGCCTGGCCACTTATGTCTTTCTCCGCTGGGTTCGCTTGTCCTTAGCACCAATCCTTGGTTCTCTTGGACGCTCGCTAATCTGTCTCTAGATTCCCGGCCATGTCGCTCCTCCCGTCATATTAACTGCGTTTGCTATCTATGCTACATCATTCTTCTATCAATTCACTCACACAAGCCCATACGAGGTCGTCGCCGATGAACTTGATATCATCACTAGAGATACTATTGACCGCGACGACAGTGACGATGAGTTGCTTATCGACCCCGAGACCGACGAGTTGCTCGTTGACGCCGAAACTGGGGAACCACTCCAGGAAGTTGAGGTCCAGGAGACCATTGTGCTTGAAGAAAAGGATCCCAAGGTCCTGCGCAGCCTTCTCACCGGCCTGCCAAGCCCCAGCTCTCTCTTCTGGTCTGCCGTAACCTTCCTGACTAATGTCGCTCTTATGGCCATGGTGGCTGATATGGTCTACCGTGCTCCTCTTTTCCATCCTTCCCACAATCTTTCCTTTGTGCGTCTCGGCCATGTTTCCGAGAACGGTGCGAAGCTTCTGGTCAGAGAGCCACGCACTTCTGAGCATCCCCTACGCATGAGTTACAGATATGCAGGCGAGTCGCCTGATGATGGTGTCCGCGATCACGATGCCAGCTGGAAGCACCCTCAAAACTCCATCAATGTCGACGAGACCACAGACTACACCGGTGTCTTCGAATTGACTGGACTCAGACCTGACACTACGTACCAGTACACAGCATCCAATAACCACACCGGATTCTTCGTCACAGCACCTAGAGTCGGTCGCACCGCTCCTCGCAATAACGATGTCTTCACCTTCTTACATTCATCCTGCCTCAAGCCCAGGTTCCCATACAACCCTCTGCAGCACCCGCTCGAACTCCCAGGCCTCAAGCATCTAGCCAGACTTCTGCCCTCACTGAAAGCCCATTTCATGATCTTCATGGGTGACTTTATCTACGCAGACGTGCCCAAGCGCCATGGTACCGATGTCGAGACATATCGCAGAGAGTACCGTCAAGTCTACTCTTCACCCCAATGGGAGTCTGTGAGCTCAGAAGCCAATCTGCCCTGGATCCATGTCTTGGATGACCATGAGATTGCAAACGACTGGGACAAGAACACCACTGGACTTTACGAAGCTGCAGTCGATCCATGGCATCATTACCAGGCTTCTGTCAACCCTGACCCCGTTCGTCCTGGTGCAACTTACTTCACCTTCAACCAGGGACCTGCATCCTTCTTCATGATCGACACTCGCCGCTACCGTCAGCCCTTCGATGGCACTGATGGCTCGTATGGTGCGTCTCAAGCTGAGACTGGTTACAAGAAGAGCATGCTCGGCAATGAGCAGCTCAAGGATCTTCTCGATTGGCTTGCAGCTCCCGTTCCTACTGGTGTCAGATGGAAGGTCGTCGTTTCCAGCATTCCCTTCACCAAGAACTGGCGCTTCGGAAGCGAGGATACCTGGGCTGGATACCTTGGCGAGAGACAAATCGTCCTGGAAGCTATGTGGGATGTCGGTCTTCGTGGTGGTGTCGGTGTTGTTGTCCTCAGTGGTGATAGACATGAATTTGCTGCCACCTCCTTCCCCCCACCCACCGAAGACAAGGTCTCTGGCTTGGATACACGCACTGGCAAGCTGAGAACAAAGAAGTGGCCAATCAGTGCGACTGTTCACGAGTTCAGCGTCAGCCCGCTGAGCATGTTCTATCTTCCTGTTCGCACTTACGAACAAACCGACAACGACGACGTGTGTGTTAAGTGAGTGTCATGTATCGCTTTCATTTTCTAGCAATAGCTAACTTTCGTTAGGTACATGCCCGACGGTAACTCGAAGTTCGGTGCTCTCAGTATTAGCTCGCCAGCTACTTCAGACCAGTCTGAGCTCAGATATCGTCTCTTCATTGACGGTAAAGAGGCTTGGAGTCACAAGATTCTTACACCTCCTGTGGTCCACGGCAGTGGCCGCGGTAAAGACGCACTCTGGGGCTGATCAAGAGTATATGACAAACGATGATTATGACAGTAGTCACAGCTCAACCAAGACGGACGAATAATTTTTATCTTGTACTTTCGCTGCGATAGTTTTAGCTAGTATGCTTACAATGAAAACATTGATCTCTCAACATTTGTTGTCCAACTTTTTGCTTGGAAAGAATGGTATACACGATGCTGATCGGTTATTCCTTCCTCATCTGAGCTGCCCAGGAGAAGCCGGAGTAAGCTTCATCAACCTCCACTCTTCTTCCAAGTCTCGATACAATGTCAAACTTACAACGACCTGATCTTACTTTTACCAAAGCATTGCCAAAAGTCGAGCTTCATGCACACTTGACGGGCAGCATCAGTAGAAAATGCCTCCACAACATATGGCTACAGAAGAAAACTCAAGATGCAACTTTCACATTAGCAGATCCATTGATCGCTATACCCAGCGCAACAGACGGCAGTATTGATGTCGTCAGGTGAGTGTTCGGTCCACCCTTTCTCTACACATGTGTTTGATCGGTATACATAGTTTCTTCCCACTCTTTGATCAATATATCTACGCTCTTGTTTGCGACGAAGAAAGTATAAGTTACGCAACCACCTGCGTGCTGCAAGACTTTCTCGACGACGGAGTTTGTTATCTCGAACTACGGACGACACCTCGTGCTATCCCACGCGCGGGGATCAGTAAAGAGGAGTATGTGGTGATGGTATTGAACGCCATCCACGACTTTTCCTCCTCAAAGCAAAACAAACTGGCTACTGGAGAAAACCAACTGCATACAAAACTTATTTTATCAATCGATCGCAAAAACACAGTCGAGGATGCGATGGAAGTGGTTGCTTTAGCTGCAAAATATCGAGATCAAGGTGTTGTGGGGGTAGATTTGTGTGGCAACCCAACTCGCAAACCTATATCTCATCTTTCTCCCGCTTTTGCAGAGGCGAGAAAGTATGGGTTGGCGGTTACTCTTCACTTTGCCGAAATTACTCAAGAGGATGCTACAGAGTTGGAATTGATGTTGGAATGGCAGCCGAAGAGGTTAGGTCATGTTATCCATGTCCCTGCATCCGTCAAAGATATTATTGCAGAAAGGAAGTTGGGCTTGGAGTTGTGTTTGAGTTGTAATGTTTTCTGCAATTTGAGTAAAGGTGGATTTGAAGCACATCATTTTGGCGAGTGGTGGAAGGTTGGTGGCAAGATTGCATTATCTACGGATGATGTGGGAATCTTCGAGTCAGGACTTAGTGAGGAGTATCTTCTGGCTGCGAGGCATTTTGGTCTTGATAGGGAACAGCTTGTCAAGCTAAGCACAGGAGCGGTAGATCTTATATTCGGAGGGGAGGATGAGAAGGATAGAATTTGGGCGTTACTCGATGAGTTCCGGAAGGAGAAATAAGTTGCAGGGGTAGGATGTTTATTTCCAATTCAGGTTGTATGCGATATACTCGTATGTATCATATCCCAGATAGTGAGATGTAGCTACTTTCTAATAGTCGCCATCCCACCAGTTTGCGACTCCTACAAGATCATCGGCGTTGATGAGTGTGGCACCTTCATCCCAGAGGAGACGCCAGATGGCGTTTCTGTCCTTGATGGGCCAGTTGGGTGTTTCCTAGTTGCAAACGTCAGTATGCAGCAGCATATACGAACAAAGTGCGAAAAGCTTACCCAGTATCTGGTACCGATACCTCTAGCACTTGCCGTGGCAATTTGTCCACGCAACTTGGCCAATGCAGTATCGTTGAGCTTTCCGTCCTTGGGCCATCCGAAAGACTGCAAGAAACTGGTACTTGCGATGGGAGAGAGGAATTGAGTGACGTTTGAGTTTGCCGAGCTGTTCAGAGTAGACAGAGGTCCATCGAAGAAGTAATCGCGGGTGGTTTGGCTCTCGACCTGATCTTTGGGAGTGTTGCCAGTGCCAATCACAGTGACGGTGCCATTAGTGATACCGGTTCCGTTATACTTGGTCAGCCAACCACCCTGGCGAAGAGGCTCGAGAGCCTTGACAACGTAAGGCCAGGCGATAGTGCCATTGGTCTTGACATCGACCCAGAGATAAAGAGTTTGGCCGGATGACGTGTCAAAGACTCCGTTGTGAGTGGGAGCAGTCACGAAAGGTGAGCTAGGGTTCTGCTTCTTGAGGACAGAAAGGATGGGTTGAATATAAAGCGAGTCGAATGTACGTGCATATGTTAATGCAGATGTCTCGTGTCCAACCTGTTTATGGATGAGTGACAATTCGGGAAACAGAGTTGCAGAGTTATGATCATGCGTATCTCGACTCAATTTCAAAAGGGTTAACATACATAGAGTGTGCCGTTATACAGCCAAACATCAGCCTCTACCGAAATGACACCATTGGAAAGCGCAGTGTAGAATGGCTTGGCTCTCCAGTAGTCATTGTGGGAGTGAACGTTCTTTGGCATGATCCCTTGTGTGAGGTCGGTAGGATAAGTGTATAGAGAACTGTTGCTAACAGCAAGCACATTTTGGATATCCTGCGAGAGAGGAATATCTGACTGGCCGAGAACGAACGGGGCCGCTAGGAGAAGCAATGTCGCAAACATGATGGCTAGCGATAATAAAATAGTTGTTGCGGTGTTCGAGAAATAGCGCATAATCAAGAGGACGTAGGTTGCATTATATATCACCACGGGTTACGAGGTTGAGATGGACGGCAGAACAGTGGTGGAGAAATGGATTGAGCAGTGTGACGTCCAGCAAAGGCAAGACCAATGAGAATCTCCACGTGCCTGGACAAAAAGAAGCACCGACGAACAAGTTTTGGACTGGTTGCCGGCCACGAGCTGGAGGCAACGGTTGTGAGTGGAAGACGACATGAAGCCGGCATTTTCGGCTGCCGATCATGAACCCTCGAGCCGAAGCCACATCTCTTCGTGCCTTGTACCATCCATGCTTGCTCTGAGGCAGAAGATTGTTGACTGACCAGCTGTGGTAGAGCACACACTGTTGAGATACGAGAGGCGACGACAAGGTTTTCTTGGGTGTGATCACTTCGTAAACATTCCAACCACGTGGGTGTTAATAAAAAAATATCGCCATCGGATGCTTTGTAAGGCCGAGTTTCCTCGATAGAAGAGCACTCGGAAGAGTTTCGTGAAAGATGGCCTTCTAGATCTGGCGCTGCTGGTGGGAATGGGATTCTGAGCACACACTTGCGTGATGCCTGCGAGAGATGGGTCGACGTTGGAATGAGGGAAGATAGCTGCCCGTCTCGTCCAGATTGCGACAGGAGAATCTGGCGGACGTATCGCCAACCCAGGTCTTGTTATAGTATTGACACTGGTGGCTAGCACGAATAGAACATTAAGCTCTGCTGCATCAAGAAAAACAATGAGGACCTGAACCCTCATGAGAAGCACACTCAACTGCATTTATCGTGTTAAACCGTCTCACATGCGTTCAAGCAAGTAGCGCCATGACTCCTGTTGTTCGTCACCTTTCCAAAAATCCGCCTCAATCTCGGTCGCTCGGATTGTATGGGACAATACACCGAAAGCTACCTTCTGAATTATGTCGACTGTCCCTGCGCACCGCCGTCTCTGCGACTTCGAGACGGAACACTGCAAAGCTCAATAGGACTTGCCACTCTTGCCTAGTATGCGCAGATCGCGTTCAATGCTGGGAAGTGCATAGAGTTCTATATTCACTCCCGAGCTCGTTACGAATGATAAGGTTCGAAGCAGATTCCATCTCGCCAGCGCTATATCTACTAAAAAATCGTTCACGCCTGACTCCTGACAATCTTGAGAAGCCCATCCGAGTCCCGCTTTAATTGAGCGTCCATGGTACTAGCCATTCTTGTCATTGTAGCAACTCTTGTTGCCTCAAGCTCCGTCGATGACCAACCATCCAATCCATGGAAAAGGAGTGCTAAACTATTTGATTTCCAGAGATACGTGGCGCTGGAATGGCTGAGAATGATGACTATCAACAGAAATAGCATAGACATTCCAGTCGTAGCGATCAAGAGTGATAGCCAGCCCCAGTGAACCTTGACATACGTAGCATTTGTATACGCCTTGCCAGAGATACTTGTAGCATTCCTGCTGGCACGAATTTGTTTGGTCATGCTTGCGGCAAGTTGATCCATCATCAGAGATACATTCTGAGAGGCGTAAAGAGTCTGTGCCAGTATAGGAGGAGATTGGGCGAACAAATCTAGGTTCGATGCTATCCATGACGTATCCAATATGCTGGCCAGATAGTCTCTGATTCATAGAGTATCTGCGTGGTTGATGAAGATGTTGAGATTTGGGACTGGCTCACTGCTGTTGAATATATTTGGGAGAGGGTCATGTGCAAACGTGGCGTTCCACACAGGATTGGCTTCGAGTTCAACGTGAGGAGGGCTATTGGTAGCATCGCGATGAGTTATCAACCATGTGTCACGGTTTGCGATGGATCCGTTGATGACATGAACCTCAGTGTCGTATTGGAGACACCATTGGAGCGAACACTCGGAGACTGTGTAAGATGACCCATTGATCGATGGTATGAGTGAAACTCTCGCCGGGTTTATGTTATTGTTTCGTGCCATTGCCGTTGCGATTTTGAGAAGTGTCATGCCGTCGTTCCCGTCAAGAGGTCCGATACTGCTGTCGATCATGGTACTGGTATAATTCATCGTATTTTGGTCGAAGTAGGACAAGGTGGATACCGTCAGGCCAGAAGGTGTCGTCAAGTCGCACGATCCGAAGGCAGGATATTGGCGGTCATCGTCCACGATTGAATCGCTGTAGTAGGGATCACAACTTTTGTTGGCCTGTTCGTTGACCTCGGTACACTTCGAGCATACTGCCAGCGACGATATCCACCCATCCCATTTACAATTACCTGTAGAGCAAATGTGTGTGTCGTTCAAGTTGAGATTGTATATGCCATTATAGATAGCACCTAGCATGGGGACATTCAGGTCAGCATCGTTTGCGTAAAGACCCGACACTATAACAGTTAGCCAACCAACACGTCTTGAGAGGTATTGAGTGATCAAGAGTGAGACGTGTGAAGGACTTACACTGTATTATTGCTCCCGAATCATATATCGAAGAAGTGTAAATGACTGCTATTCTATCTTGCGTACGCACTTGTTTCAGGGGATAGGTAACAACCAATTGAGTGAAGGGATCTATCACGAGTGCCGCAAGCGTGATCAGGGCACCCACTGTAGCTACAGAGGAAACCGTCTCTGCTGTACAAAATAGACCAATAGCACCAAGTGGACCACGGCTTGCATCATCAAAGATTTGTAGGCTCGTTAAGCTACGTCTCTTATTCTGCATGTGAAGCCATTTCACTTGACTGATACACGCAGTCGCGGTAAATTCAAGACAGGATTTGGCGATGGTTGAGAGAAACGAGATGACCGAGTTGGGCGCAATCGACATGATATGTCCATAAGGTACGCTACCTTGGACGAAAGAGTGCCAATCAGCTAGTGGTATATCGTCCACTGTTCTGAGCACAAGAATAATCGAGGCGACACACATATTACTGAGAACCAGAGCCAGTATCTCGGGAAGCCACCAGTCAGACCACCAGCTGCGAGCGTTTTTGAACTGAAACATTGGACTCGTGTTTGTCATACAAGTGGTTGTTGGAACCGGTTCCAGATCCTTGGCAGACGCAACATCTGTTGCTAGCATATGATCCCGGATCTTTTCTCCAAGATCGGTAGAATCAGGACCGAGCAGAGCAATTGAACTTGCTGGATCATGATAGTGAGTGTCAACGTCCTGTGTTTGCGTGAAGTAAGATACCGCAAGAGAAGAAGACCGCGACTGTAGACCAGGTTGGCAGTCTCGAGTAAGGAGATCCATTCCGAAGTCGGCCATGCTTACCGACGAGAAACGGCAACGAATGGACTCTGTGACAGCAGGACAGGTCTACCTAAGACTGCTGAAGTAGTGACGGAATCATGCAGAGAGATATAGCGGCTAACAAGCCTTGAAGTGGCTTGCAGCTTTGCGGCATACTGCATATGTATCAGGAGAACAGGACGCTATTGGAGCCGGTGGTCTTCGCTTGGAACATTGTGCAGGGGATCTCAGAAGTCGGGATTTTACTGAGACTTGAATGTTGTAGCCAATCTCGGGGATGCGCATCTGAGAAATGCTCGATCGATTGGATAGTGGCCTCTCGAAGGGAAGAACTGTGATCTGTCCTTGCGCCATCTTTGCGTTGTATCTATAGACCGATAGCCAGGCAGTAGTGCTTACCTATGTACAGTGTCTGCACACATATCTCTCGACATGAGAGCATCTAGGCCGGTCCAGTCTCGACGTTCTCGGCAGAGGTCTTGCAAGGCTGTATTGTTCATGTACAGCCTTCTCGGATAGCCGCTTCGTAGCGCTGCCACTCAGCCATTGCATCCTATCATGGGACCACAAATTGGGTGATCGTCTGTGAAGTTGTGTCTAGCAAGCTCTGAAGCTGGTAGCACACGAAAGATCGTACGCGATTAGAAGAACAGACCTTGTGCACTTTTATGCTTGGACCCTTGGCCTGATGGGATTGTCACGAGTCATGGCACAGCTGATCAGACCGGACACATGACTAGAAGATCAATAACTTCCGCATTCGGAGATCAACGGTCCGAGGTGTCGACGATACCAAACATTCTATAGACAAGCAGATGATGTCGACAGGTGTGTGAGATTGGGAAAGACAATTGCGGTATTATCAGAATAGGATTCGGATCAAATACGGCAGGTCCAGAGCCATGTCAGTGTCAAACAGAAGGTGAGACTGCAGCGTCGGGAAACAATAGAATCATCAACCACGAGTCCAGAAGTTTGCGCGTGCGTGCGGGCAGTCACCAACAAAGCGCTTTCCAAACCTGCGTGTTTCTTGCGACAATTGTGTGCACATGTTCTTCCATCTACGCGATGATCCATGGCCGGCCTTGTGGGTGAATTCGTAGGGGGCGTCAAACGGACGATCGGCATGATCTTGGGAAACGACTCGGACACCAAAGTAGGACTACACCCAGACAGTAATGCGATGCCACCAAGACTGACCCGACGGTCGAACAGGACAATGAGCAGCCGAGTGAAGATCTCAAAGCACCGTCGAACCATCGCACATTGTCGACGAGGTACGCCCCACCCAGGATTTGGTCGACTCGCACAACCTGACAAACTTTGGACAGCCCAGAACTCATCTCTTCAACCAAACGACGTCGCACGCGACCCCCGGTAGATTCGCCACCAGTCGCGTCTCCGAGATAGTAGGCTATAGCTACCCAATCGTCTGCAAGCCAACCTGACCAAACTATTCCAGCTCGGAGAAAAAGCCGCGAAGCAGAAGAGAAGATACATTATCCAGGAGCCACACCAGACACGTCACAACTCCACTGGAGTATGCTATACCTTACCCTCTGTCGACTTGCGTTGTCTGACTTTACCTCAGTCTCCTGGAAACACGATCGAGGGCTCTACAAGCACACACGGAACCAACTTTGGCCCAAGAGCAAAGCACATCACCAACAGAGTAGGCCAGACCTGGATCCTTGTCGAGATGTCTTCTGACTATATCGTTACAGTATTCGAGGCAATCAGCGAGTGAAACAAGGACGCACATCGCCAAGTGCCGACGAAAGGAGACTGTTCCCAGATTCACACCCGTATGCACATCCAGCTGTGCTTTGTTCCTCCCTCGACTAACACCCTGTAGCGCGACACAAGGTTCTGTCATCATTGATGTGCCACGTAACGAGTGGTCTTCTGCAAGCAACATGAGAAGAAAAGTTCCTGGTGGCCCCAAGCCAATGAACACTTTGAACCGATCAGGTCCTGGCTCAAACCCTCTGACTACAGTAACTTCTCGCGGACAGAATGTTTCTGGTGACTCTATCAAACGTCAAAAGACAAGTCACGTGTTTCCAAATGATTACGAAGACGACGGATTTTTCAATCGTGATCTGCAAAGTCAAGCTCTAGCCAGCCTTGATCGACAGCCGAGTATCAGTGCCATCAGCATACACAGCCAAGATGCGCACAGTCAAAGGTCGAATCCCTTTGGCTATGATGAAGCCCGTGATGCGCACGGGAGATTAAATCCTAGCAAAAAGGCAAGTCGCAAGCCCAAGTCTGAATCCACACAGCACAGCTCGCCTCCTCAACACGGGGCTGTCAACGACCCAGTTTCTCTCGACGACGGTGACGACGTTGAGATTCTCAATGGGCAACACAACACGCCTCATCCCGCTCGCTCTACGGCCGTTCAAAGGCCGCCACGCTCCCCTCGTCTAGCCGACACGTTCGTAAGAATTAATGATGAACCCGAGCCGGTCCTAGAAACACGCGGAAACCAGTCCAAGATTCGAAGCAAGATGCAATCGGCCTCAAACACTTCCCGGACCATACAGCCTCCCCGAGTCCTCGAAGACTCAACTGAAGATGAACTGTCACACGACCCCATACAGTCCCCTGCTCGCACCACCAAGAAGACCGTAGAGATTCGATCCCCATCTCCGAATGATATCAAATCTACGTTTTTCCCGAACAAACGCAAGAAGGCTGGAGACCGAAAGAATTCTACCATTCACTTGACATCGCTCCGCATGATGGCCGGTAGCTGGAAGAATCTCGACCTCATCTACTCTTGGGCGGACAAGGTTATGCAATTCACCAAGAATGGTGATATGCTTCACAGCGAAGGCGCAAAAATTCAACTCAGCAGTAAACACGCCAGCATTGTGAACTGCAATCTGAAAGAGTTGACGGCCGTCATCTTGCAAGGATCTAATGGCGGCGTCTCAAGCGGTCGTGTCTTGTTTGATTTTAATACACCAGACGAGCGCGATACGTTTTTGGAAATCGTCGATAATATGAACCCAAAAGTAACGTCTAAAGAGTTGAATTCGTAAGTAATAACATCAGAGTTGACTGCCAAAGCTAACATTGTTGCAGCATCCAATTCACGCATTTACTTCAGAACTCCGAGTCGTACTTCGTACAGAAAGTCACGGCGATCAATGTTGAATTGGAAGGCATAAGGCATCGTCAAAGTAAGCCTACTAATCGAGAGCGCATAATGGCAGCACAGAGCGGCTCTCCTCTTCCTGAATCTACCAGCCAAGCGCCCACACCAAGATTGACTCGTCAGATGAAGGCTGAGTTTGCCAGTCGACCTGCTGCCGAGGCAGCACAAGATCATTCTTTGCCGCCACCAAACCCCCGGACTGAACAAGTCACGCCTGTCAGAAGCAGCGGAAGACTTCGTAAGGCTGTACAACCTGTCAAGCCAGACGTTGAGCGATGGACTGTGAAGAACGGTGTTCCCAAATGGGATGCTCCGCTGATATATCCCGCCGTCGGAACGAGCAGAACCACGATCGATGCTGAGGATATAGCTCGACTGGACGATGGCGAGCTTCTCAACGACAACATCATCTTGTTCTGTCTTCGAGAGATGCAGGAGAACAACCCAGATTTGAAGGGCAAAGCTCATATATTCAACTCCTTCTTCTATGAGACTCTCAGCACATTGCCGTCGAAAAAGAAAGGGTTCAATTACGAAGGTGTGAAGCGCTGGACCAGAAACATTGATCTGTTCAGTCACCCGTACGTTGCGGTTCCAATCAACACCCAATATCACTGGTTCTTGGTCATTATTTGCAATCTCGACAAGCTTGAGCGAAAATTGAATCTGGATGGTTTGGAAGATGATGAAGAAGAAGAGCCTGAAGCTGGAGCACAGCCGGCTCTCGAAGAATCTACCCAATCTCAGACAACAGTGCAAGCCGACATTGAGATTCCAGAGTCGCCTCCGGAAACTCAGGACGGTGGTCTATCCCAAGGCGTGAGACGCATCTCTCTGGAAGCTTCTCAAGAACAGGAAGAGGGGTTGCCTCCTGTTGGCAAACTGAAGCCAGCTCCACGCAAGGGTAAAAGGCAGGCGCCCCCATTGCCAAAGACGGATCCCAACACGTACGTTTCATCGTCTCACACTCGATTAAATGACAACATGCTGACTCAAAACAGACCTGCTCTCATTCTCCTTGATTCCCTAGGCGGCACGCATCCTCAAGAAATCAAGAATTTGAAGCAATACGTCGTTCATGAAGGTCAAGACAAACGAGGTCTAGAGTTTGAGTATACCGCACTCAAAGGACTGACAGCTCGCGGTCTGCCTCAGCAAACGAACTTCTGTGACTGCGGTGTCTATCTGATCGGATACATGGAGGCTTTCGTTCGCGACCCTGCAGAGTTCGTCCGCAAAGTAATGTCTCGCGAGCTGGATCACAACAACGACTTTGCCGACTTTGATCCATCGAAGAAACGAGCAGAGATACGAGAGAAGTTGATCAAGCTTGAGGAAGAGCAGAGCTTTGCCAAGAAGCAAAGGAAGAAGGAAAAGGCACGTCTTCTCAAGATGGCCAGTACGGATGATGGTTCTGCCAGTCCAGCACTTCCGACCGTGCAGAGGAGTTCGCCTCTGAAACCTCCAGCGGCGTATGCAGACTCTAGGATGGTCCAGAGCTCGCCCGTCAAGCAACCACCACCGTCGATGCAGAAGACAACCCTTCGCAAGTCTAACCTGTACCAGATGTCACCATCTCGTAAACCTTCGCCGAGAGCGCAGCGTGAAGGTCAGGACGTTATGCTGTTTGGCGATGCCGATGGTAGCCCCGACAAAGGCGATCGCGAAGACGACAGCCATATCGACCAGGACAACAACCGGGCCAGCATCATCAACTACCAACAAAGTTTCACGGATGACCTGCGCCAAGCTGCTCAACATGCTTCTCAGGTACCGGTAGACGCCTACGAGGTAGATCCCGAGGAGGCAGGACGTATTTATGGAGTTCATTAAGGAAGCGAGGATAACACTTCTATAGTTGGCGGGACTGCACTTCGCCAGCATCATCGAGGAGGAATAGAGGGATGAATATGTCTCTTGTTGTGCGAGGGAAGTCTTGAGAGCTCTGAAGAGTCCAAGATTCGCTTTGCTATCATGTCTCATACGAGAAGACAAGTTCTTGCTCATACTCTATCAATGCATAGCTTTTCTTTCTCACCTGTAGTCTGTTGTTGATGATATGAAAGTTGTTGAAGGATGCGCTGTAGGCAGGTAAGATATGTTGCTGCCAATTAGTGCAGAACCTGTCATTAGATTGAAGTAGCTGTTGCTGTCAAGTATCCACCATAAAGTAGCGTGGATCATGTGGAAGCCTTGAGGAAAACCCGCTGTTGAACAACCATGAAAGCTGTTACTTAAGTTTCGAGAGTCCAAAGATGGTGTTTTTTCCTTACCCTTCATCTTCTCGTGTCTTGTCTTACTTTTTGCGAGGTGAGTTTAGAATAATCGTCAAGGGTGGGGTTTGTTACCTTGAGCGCCAAAAAAATCAGAGTATGTGTATCTTTTATCATTGAGCCCCACTGGAATCCTCAATACCGCCTTGACTCTATCAGCAGGAGAGGGCGAACAAATGATGTTTGATCTTAAGAGTATTACTCCACGGTACGTGTGGCTGCGGAAACTTTTTCACTTCTCTGCCTTTTCTTTCATTCTTGAGAACTTTGCAAAAGGTGTGACATGTGACACACGGGCGAAAAAAGTAAAGGAAGAACCAAGATGTGTAAAAACCAGAATATCTACAGAAATGTACACTTTATAAGATGCAAAAGCAGGCCACAAAAGAGCCATGCGAGGCGAGACAAGCATCAAGATGTCTCGACAACATCTCTCCAAATGAAGAAGAATAATAGAAACCTCCCCAAAAAAACGCCATAAAAGCATTCTATTCATCCCAACATTGTGATTCATGAAAAAATAGAGCAGAAGAAAGAAGATTAACCTTGACGATCCATTCCAGACCTAGTATCCTGTCTCGACAACGCAGCCAAAGCATGAGCAGCATCCTGTGTGTCCATTTCCATATAAGGAGAATGCTCAGACCTGCCATCAAGACGATAGACATGTTTGATCTGTTGATAATCATCCCGTCTGAGTCTGACGTTCCTCTGTTGTGCCTGTTGGAAGAAATCAGAGCAGGAAGTTCGCTCAGTGTTGTGTTTTGCTGCGTTATCGAGTTGTTTGAGACGGCGGAGGGTCACTGTGCCTGTTGTCTTGGAGGTGGGATCTTGTGCTGCTTGTTCTTTGAAGGCTACTTCGGCGAGTTCTTTGCATTGACGAGCTTTTTCGGGGTCAGCTAGACACATGTCGCAAGTGCCCGGTCCTGAAGCCTCGGTCCTTGCTTCGAGGAAACTAGGGGTGGTGACATCAGAGTGTGGTTTTGTTTGGATGGTGGCACGGGATGAGTCGATGGGTGGAAGGCTGGGAAGAGTCTTGTTGTTTAGTTCTTCTTGTTGGCGACAGATGCAGTTTTCGACGTCGCTGCAGAAACCGCAGTGTTCGTCTGTGCCGAGGCCGGAGGTGAAGGCGGATGGTTTG
>SWBH01000092.1:0-21811 GCA_024195465.1 Aureobasidium sp. EXF-8845 | reverse complement strand
CATACACACCTTAACTCAAACCTAGCGAGGCTCCGGGTAGAGGAAGATGCAAAGTGCCAGTGCGGGATGGAGGACGAAACGGTGGCGCACGTTCTGCTACGATGCCCTCTATGGGCAGGGATAAGACCAGCGATGAAGGAGGCGGCAGGGAAAAGGTGGGGAGATCTCTCATACCTGCTGGGAGGCTATAGCAAGAAGAGAGAGCTACGCATAGGGAAGTTAGCGGATGGTCCGATGGAGAAATGGGCGCCAAATTTGAAAATGGCAAAGATAACGATCCAGTGCCTCCAATAGACAACTAGGATGAGGGCTACGCCACTACAGGGACAGAGCGAGGAAGGGCAGGCTTAGGGGAGTTTCGGAATTTTTACCAGATCGAACTTGAGATTAAGCAACGGCCACAGTAATAAAGTAACTTTTAGGATAGCTCATCCAGACGACAAGACTGTAAATAGCTTGCAAGAATCAACCAACCAACCAACCAAACAACCTATTAGTTAGGACTATACTGAACTGGTATGCTATCTAGCCGTCATCGAAAGCAATGACGATAAAGATACACTTTGCCAATCGATAACCAATTTGTATTCTCCATGCGGGGTCTCACTTGTGGTACTGCACCCGATATGTTCACACAAGAAGAGTAACGAAGTTGTTGTGCTGCACTGTGCTACTCATGCATTGTGTATGCTAGTGTTCGGATGGTATTCCTCTGATCGACAACCCTGACGGGGGAATAATTGAAAGACATTACCGACCGAGATAAGCTTGAAGAACGTCTGCTAGCAGTCATGCAAATAAGGTCGATACTTTATATAGCATTGCTGGGTCCACACCAATCAGTACTATGACCTAATTTCTTCCCGCATGTTTCCAAACAGATATCATGTCCGTCCCGTCACCATCGGGATGCTGGCGTTCTGGCGACCAGTGACCAACTCGCACGAGGCCGGACACATGATCAAGAGGGCGATCGTCAGGCGCAACTTGCCCGTTCTCTGCGTACTTGACATCCTTTCCAGGTTCTTTGAAAAGCTCCACGTACAGCTCACTGCTCAACCCATGCGGCGGTCCACCTGCCTTTGGTGGTTTGGCTAGAGGAAACTCGAGGCATATCAAAGATCCGTCCGGTGCCAATAGCTCGCTCATCCGCTTCGACCATTGTGGCCGTGTTTCTGGGGGTAAAGCGCATAGAAAAGTGTGATCGTAGATAACGTCGAATCGGCCACTACCAGTGTGAGAGGACAAGTCATCCTTGAAGAAGTCTGCAGCGAAAAAGTGTCTTGAGCCTCGACCAATGATTGCATCCCTGGGAGGATATACCATAGTATCGTCGCCTTGCTCCTTATCTAGCTCTTTACAAGCGTCAACAGCCGTTTGCGAGATGTCCAGCCCGTAGGCATCATAACCATGACTGGCGAAGAGTAAGACATCGTATCCACGACCGCAGCCGGGGATGAGAGCTTTCTTGCGGGGCGACTCGTTCCCGAATTTGGTGGACAGACCGACAATACTGGTCTTTTCGTTGAGTGCATCAATCAGTGCAGGATGCGGTTCAAAGCGATCCCATGGCGTGGTTTTCTGTTGCCACAATTCGTCCCATATCTCGGTTCGGGCTCCTGTGGACAGGTGTCGAGGCTTCACATGGTCGGCCATGTTTGCCTACAGCCCTGCGTCAGTAGATTTGGAAAGGAAATCCTGTGCAGCTTCGCCGGCTTGGCAGTGGAAAGTCTTACATACAGACGAACAGACCTGTTGAATAGTCTCGCAGGGTTCAGTAACGATGTCAATCTGCGTACCATCGAAAATGAAAAGCAGTTAGATGGTGAGTTTTCGGGTGTCCAAGCCGGGCGGCTTTTCCTCTTATATAAGTGATTTTGAATGTCTATGCAAGTCGCGAATAGCTCAATCACGGCAATTAGCCAGGCCGTTGTGCTTTGGATCTCGCGCGTATTCGCAATTCGCCAATGGGATTTAAGCTCTTTTTCCGGATAAGGGTATTTTCGCTAGGCTGTAGACAGAATCGTTCATTACTTAGCTTGGGAAAAGGGTTCCGCGTCGGCAGATACTGACAGTGACACGATCACACAAGCCTGTTGGAGCCCTTACATGGAGTAGGGAAGAGTCCCTTATTGGGGGTCGATTTGTGAATATGGCAAAGCTGTGAGCGACATCTGAGATTCGGGAACTGGACGCCGGACAACCGGGGTAACTTAATTTCCGAGCTCATGCACGGATCAAGAACGGTGGGATACATATGCATTCCAAAAACCCTCCGAGGAGGGTTTCTTTCGGCGTTCAAGTCTGGCTGCCATTTGTTCTTCTCACTATTAACCTTCTGTCCGTCTCTTTTAGCTGTTAAGCATCCTCCTAGTGCATAGGACACGTCCCAGTATCTGCTGCCGTGCGCTAGTTTCATAGCTTGCCTTTCGTTCGTCTATCTTAGGCATAAGAATAAGGAATATAGTACTGGTGACTCCGACCGTTGAGGAGCGGAGCGGTGCTGCATAAGCCAGCTATGAATCGCTCGGATCAACTTCGGCACATCTAAAAACCGTAGTACACGATTCCAATAGTGTCAACAGCTCTAATAGAGTAGCTACCTGCATACATAGCTTTTTGACATCAGGAGGCCGCATGATGCCCTAAGTAAGGACAAAATTATCGCTCCCACTGAATCATCTGAATACCAGAAACTAATTCACATACAGAGCAGAGCTCTACGAGATTACCCATCATGTTACAAGTTTACTTATGCTACGCTTTGGTGTACCGACCAGACCGAAGACCAAGGTCAGTCAACCGTCATGCTCATCTCGCACGAATCCATTTCGCCAGTGCGCTGTAGCTTTTTGAGAACCCTCCGAAGTTCTTTCGGAGGGAATTACACCCGGGGAAGCGCGGCGCCGCAGAATGTCCGCAACCCTGAGCAGCCTCGAGTGACACACATCCACCAATCAAGTCACTCCAGGACATTTGTTCTAGACGGTTTTTTTGGTACCCGAACGCAAATCACTCCGCGCGAAGCTGATAGCATGGTAACAACAGCCTTGTTGGCTCAGGAACTCTGTGGGTATAAGATACCACCCACTGACTTCTCTTCGATTCTTGTCCTCAATCAGCCGCAAATCTGACCACACCCACCACAAAGATGCACCTTCAAATCCACGGGTCGACAATGTCGATTTGCACTCAAAGAGTGCTACTCGTGTTGGGCGAGCTAGGCTTGTCCAGCCACCTCGTTGAAGTTAACATGATGAAGGGCGAGCACAAGGTACTCGCAACTGCTGCATTGTCCAAAGTAGAAGATACTGACATCGACCAGTCCCCTGATTTCCTCAAGAACATTCAGCCTTTTGGAAAGATCCCGACACTCGACGATGGGAGTTTGCGCATTTTCGAATCAAGGGCGATCTGCAGATATCTGGTGGCAAAGTATGCGCCGAAAGACTCACCATGGTCGCTTCCTGTGAAGGCAGATGATATAGCGGCCTTCGAGCAGGTCGCATCCGTGGAGTGTTCGTACTTTGATCCCAACGTCACCAAGCTTGCATATGAGAAGATGTTCAAGAGGTATTTCGGTCTCTTTAGAATGATAGCCGCCTTGATTTTTACTGACATGATGCCAAAGGATGATGGGTCACGGTGAGCCAGATGCCGCCACCGTCAATGCTCTAACATCCGGACTCGGTGATGCTCTTGATCACTACGAAAAGGTTCTCTCAAAGCAGAGCTATCTCACTCGTAACGTAAGTTGTCCCGAGTCGATCGGAACGTCATTAAAATGCTAAGATTTGTTCTCAATTTATAGGAAGTATCGTTAGTGGATTTGTTCCACGTTCCGTGGTTGGCGCTGCTTCCAAAGCTTGGAATGGAAGGTGAAATCGCGTCTCGCAAAAACGTCCTCGCATGGTCGAACAAGCTACAGCAGAGAGCCTCGTGGCAGCAGGTGCTTAGCTAAGGCGCTTTCTGTAGTCCATATGTTCGGTAGCGAAAAGTTGTCGTTCAAGAAAATTATCAACCTTTTCGTAAATCAGGTTGGTGGTACCGTTGTTCCTTTCCCAACTATCCGTTGATTTGTCCAGGTCATGTCTGTCCGTCTAGTGAACATGCCGGGCATTCGGAAGGTTGCAGTTTCGCAAGGGTTTTCGTCCATTCAACACTACCGCTGAAGGTTCACGAAGTTAAGTAGAGGCCCACGAGACAAATATGGAGCTGCTAAACCATTCACTAAATGCTCATTTCGTACCTACATCATGATACTCAATGTATTAGCCACGAACATCTAGACAATGGCCTTTTAGAGAGCATCTTTTCCTTTAGCTGTGCTAGAGATGTCGACAGGCCATCTGGGCTTGTTAGCAGGGTAAAAAAAATTGCAATATTGAGGATTATCCTGGCCAATCTTCTCGATCCTCTCATAGTCACCCTATAAAATCTCAATAGCCTCAAAGATGTCGCAAATGCAAGATGCAGCAACGCAATCGGAGATATCAGAGTGGTTGCTGCCCTACCTCAGGGAGGTGTTGGAGCGCTCGAAAATGTCCTCGACAATGAGATGAGTGATGAAGAAGACCTCGCTGACTATGTCATCACCGAAGGCAGAATGTTTGGTAGTATGAATATCCTTCTCGCTACACCACTTGACAAACTCAGTCTGGAGAAGGCTGGAGTGGCGCTTAATCTGATTTGCAGCAGGGGCGACATCGGTCGCGTCAATTAGAGCCTAGAGGTACTTTTGGGTGCGGTTGGAGACCTCGACAGCAAGGGGCTTCGTTTTGTTAAGCTAGGTCATAGCCTTCTATATGTCGACAGTGAAGATACTGTCGAGCATCCCGACGTCCTCGCGCTCAAAAGGAACAGGCTCTAGTGGACATCACCTTACTTATCAAAAGGAACAAACGGGTTACTCTAGAGACTGAGTTAGAGATCAATGCTTGAGGTGTATGTGCACCAGCATGAAGTCCCTAATACTACATCTTCACCTCTCTGGTCCCAAGTTCCATGCTTTTATATACTCACCATCTCTCATTTCTGTCTGATTGACATTCGATAGATCCCTGAAAAGCAACACCTAGAGTCGTTTTTGTAGCAGCATACCGATTCTGTTTTTTTTTTCACATTGTACTGCATCCTCATGCTTCTTTAGTGACAATTCACCTAGGACTTCCGCTCATATCTTATAACTAGATGATTGAGTAACGTTCCTTAGATCCAAAATTACTGCTATTTCGGCCAATATCTCAGGTTGCACTGCCTCGTCCCCCAAGATCTGTGTTGGACTAAGATCTATAAAGCTAAGGGTGACTGCTGACCATAGTGACTGGAGATCCTAGCAGCCGCGAAGATCTATCCCTCATTGTACTTAAGCACAAAACGAAGAGCACGACAACGGAAATCCCCAGATTGTTCGAGTGCGATGTTTCGTAAGCCTACAATGTTTCGGGTGCCGCTATATGAGAAGGGTGGTAACAAGGTTGTCAAATCTGTGGCGCAGAATGGATGAATTGCGATGAAAGCCGGATAGATATGTCTGTCTCAAGACAGCTGCGAAAACGCACTCTAGGGAATTAGATCTGACTGCATTAAGATGGCATTCTTCGGATATGAGGAGTTCAGTGTGGCTATCAATCAAGTCTAGGACATTAATTTTCCAACCTGCTTGATCCGACCCGTGAAACCTCGGGCATAGCTGGAGCGTGGTCCCATTGGCTTCGTCTAAACTTCTGATTAGATCTACTAAGCTGGGTCACCTGGAAGCTGCGCACCCCCAGAAGCTGCGCATCGCGCGTCGCTCTTGTTTATCAACCACCTCGCTCTTAACCACAGCTATACGACTGATCAATATCTGACATGGATCCACGCGAGGAATCTCTGCTACGCGCACTCAATTAATACAACAACAACGAGTATCCATCAATCCGAGCGACCGCGCGTGCTCATGTCGTCTCTGAATTAACCCTCCGCTCACGCGTTAGCGGAACAACAAAGCGACGTATAGCTCACGCCCACGAACAGCGATTGTCTTCGCAACAAGAGATCTTTCTTGTTGACTGGATCCTCGAACAAGAGACCCAGGGGTTCCCTTCCTCGTTTGCTCGTGCGCGTGAGATGGCCCCTTTCAGTTCCTCAATGGAAGATAACAATGGCCACGCATGCGGGTTCTTCAAATCGTCCGGACCATAATAGTACGCCATGGCACTCACCCTCGATATTGGCAACATGTATCCATCGTTCTCGATCAAAGAAGGCAGCTCCTTCAATTTTCGCTCCCGGCTCCAATTATACGCCCCACTGATGTAAGGTGCCGTTCCGTACACGCCCGCGATCTGATCGATCCACCCCTCCCGATTGGCCTTGAGCGCGGTGGTGATCGAGAGATTAGCACCACCGCTTTCGCCTTGCAAGATGACTTTGCTAATCCCAAGCTCAGCTCTATGCTCCGCGATATACTTTGCCGCAGCGGCGCAGTCGTTCAAACCAGCAGGGAACGGATTGTGGTCAACTGGGGTGTACGCGTTCCGAAAATCGACAGAGATAGCGATAACACCTTGCACCGCGAGCGAGCGTAACCAGCGGTTGTGGACTTTACTGTCGGTTGTGATCACGAGCATGGCGCCACCGTGGTAATAGAGGACGGCCGGCAGCGATCCTGCTGCATTTGCACCAACCGGCTTGTAGATGCAAAGCTTGATGTCGTTGTCATCGACACCTTTTATAATTAAGGCGGTCTTCTCGATCTCAGGCTCGTCAACATCACTGGGTAGCTCGTTCTCGAAGGTTTCGTACAACTGGACAGACATTTTGTCAAGTTGTTCCAGGAAAGGCGTCATCGATTCAACGGTAAAATCCTCGGGTATTCCTGATGCTTGATTCTCAGCGATTCCAAGATCCATAAGTGCCTGGCGCATCTTCGGATTGACTCGAGGGTCCGTCGTCAGAGTCATGTTCGGGTCGCCTAGGCGGCCAGGTAGGGTTGGAGATGTTTCTGACATTACGTCTGTACGAAGTCGCTTTCGGCGACGATGATTTGATACAGAGCATGAGCATAGAGGAGTGTTGCGCTTTATATACGGTCGCCTTAGTGTTCCCAAGTAGTCCAGACCGCTTCTTCGTTTCGAGTGGATACCGCTCGATGACGGCCAGGAGGAGCAAAACGGCCGTTAGGGCTCGAGCGTGGTGAGCTCAACGTCCCAATAATGCTGTATGGCCATTTTTAAGCTTTCTGGTCTTTTGTTTGTAAGTCCTATCCGTTCACGGCGCAGTCTACCCTGCGATTTGATGCCTCCCGATAGTCCGCATGGATTTCCGCAAGCAGCTTTTGCTCAGTCTCAAGAAATCCCGGCTTTGGCATATTGTGGCTTATCAAGCGCACGAAAAGAGTGATGTGAGCGGCGCAAGAACAGTCATCCCTCGGGAACTTATTCGTCAGCGAACGTGATGATACGATAGCCGATATGGCTGAAAATCGACAAATCCAGGACAGCGGTCTACGATAAACCCGAGCATTTGGAGGTGCGGATCTTGAGTGTCCGACCGGGCCGCTCGGCGTGTCCCGTTCCGGATGTTGGTACAGCTTTAGCACTTCCGAACTACAAATTGTTGACCTCACTCGTGACTAACCTTACCATTATCTTGCCGTTCGATGCCGAAGCTCGATCGCAACAATGCTAGTTCATACGTAAAGACCTAGCAGACTAGTCAGTATAATCTCTCCTATACTATACCTACATGTCAGGGAGCGCAGTCGGAAGTAACAATCAATACGTAGATACGGGCCTACGCTATATGACGAGACGCAGACAAGGAGAAAAATAGGTAGCAGGAAGCTAGCTGGGAAAGCTCCCAGCCAGCCTTGGCGGCTGTCACATGACAGCGGCCTTCCATCAGTTGATAACCAGGTGACCGGCCACTGGCCCTGGCCGCCGGCCAGAGGACAGGGTCGTACTGAGTGTCTTGGTGTTGAAACCGTGACAATACAGAAGCCTGTAGCTACTATGTATCACGGAGGCTAGGTCGGGTATACAGTGGAAGGAGTAGCTGTGCAGAGTAGTAGTATCTAAGGGGCTATCTACGGTCAGGCTGCGAAACCAACAGGCAGGTTCAATGGAAGGACGTAGCTCGAAGAGCTACAATCACAAAATCGGCACAGGCTTCGTAATTATTCTCTGGCAGAAGTTCGGTTCTGTATCTCACGTGCCCCGAACAGGGTCACCCTGGCAGGCATGACACTCGCCTGCAAGCAAGTGCCGTGCCACTAAATCTCAATCAGGCAATGATTCAAGCCTAACTGCTTCTAACCTCGGTAACATGATGCGGGATCAGCCGGTCAGGTGGGGTCTTATGGTGACCTTCGACTTACCAGAATATCCTTTGCATGGACCTTCATTTCTTGTACCCTCCTTGCGCTACCACTAATCTCGTTTTTTTTCTTTTGGTATGGAAGGTAGAGAAGTTAAGAAAATTCCTCAAGCCTGTGATTACTGTCGACTTCGAAGAATCAGATGTAATCATCGCCATGGTCAAACTAGCTGTCAACCCTGTCATGACGGCAGGTTGGACTGTACATTTCAAATCCCAGTCAAACGCCGCGGCCCACCACCAAAGAAGTAAAATGACTAGCTGTTTGATATTTATCAGTTTGCTGACTTTCGACGTTAGGCGCAAAATCAGAAGTCGCTCGACTGTGTCAGATGTAGACTCTCTAGACTTAGCTGCGCGCCCCGTCGCCTCTATGAACCTGCCAGTAGGCCTCGCGCCCTCGTCCTGTTCGGACGAGCGAAATATCGTGGGACGCGGACAAGCCATACGCCGGTTCGTCTCGACAACCAGTTTCAGAACCCTCATGCAGGATTTCATCGAAGCTCTGTATTGTCTGGTGCCCATCATCCACATACCAACCTTTCAAGCAGACCTAGAATCTGACAGGCTGTCTCATGATACCAACTTCTACCTCTTTTGCGTATCAATCTGCTCGTTGATGTTTTGCGCAATGCCGCACACTTTTGGCAGGTATCATCATAGTGCCGGGCTCTGCGAGTTCACCGATAGGGAGGCAACGATCGCAGCTGTCCGGGATACAATTCACCAGACACGACCGTACGACTATCTAGAAAGACTGTCCTTCGAGATCTGGGCCATCTCATACATGCAAGTGCTCACTGATGCACTTCTTGGATACTACAATACCGCCAAAATTCATCTCGCAGAGTTGCTGACGATCAGCAAAGCATTGAGGATACACCGGCTAGCAGGATACGCCGGTCTTAATCCCGTCGAGGCCCAGCTTCGAAGAAAAGCTTTCTGGCAGACTTTCATGGCCTATTCGTAAGTACCAGCGCCTGAGATGCATCCGGATTACCCACGCTAAAAGCTCCCAGACATTCGTGCACAAAAGACATTGACTGGAATCCCATAGACGATCATTTTGTACTAGCAACCTCGGATGCCGGGTTCTTGTTACCACTTGAGGTTGATGACGAGTTTATCACCTTCCGCAAGATTTTTCCGCAGCCTCAGGGACGTCTTGCCGTGACTGCCGGTCTTAACGCGCTATCACGTATAAATGGCTGCTTAGTGTCTACTTTCCGAAACCGCGCTTTTTCGACAATGTTATGTAAGAATGACAGTACGAATTGCTGGACGAATCATGGTGTATGCGACTGCGGTCGAGAAATCTCAGTCAAGTCCCGTGCTGCCTTGCTCCACGCACGTTTCGAGAAGGCAAGGCATGTGCTTGATGATCTGGATCCCATGTTGTGCATGCCGTCGGTCATCCGGGGCACAACTCCAGTAAGTGATACTGACAAACCTTCCGATAGTAATTTCGAGGTCATGAGGGTCAACATCCACATCACACATGTCTGGGTTCAGTCTCATCTGCTTGAACATCTCGAGGCCTGTGATACAGAGACTTTGTACAGTGAGCAAGTCCGGAGTTTTAGGGAGGACATCTGTCGGCAGACATTGAACGTCCTCCAGATCATCTCGGAGAGCAGTTTGCCACCTAACGCGGCTATATTGGTGAGCGTACAAAACAACGGACGAGCCTGAAGTTTATATCCGCTGACTGCACGAAACAGCTCCAGAAAGTCAGAGGAGTAGCTGCGAGTCTCCTCGACTACGCCCAAATTCAATGTAACCAGCTTGGTCACCACACGGTCATGGTCTACGTCCAACGCTTCATTGAGTTTTTGGCGAGATTGGAAACCATGTACCCGACCGGTAACAATATCAAGTTGATCTGATGAAGTGTGCAGTGGCTGCTCAGTGTCTGGCAGAGCTGCCTTGATAATACTTTGCAAAAAGCTTTCATGCCATCTAAAACCACGAAAGATTTTCGTCATTCTGATGCGCAAGTGTCAACTCATATTGTTTCCTTCATTGGCAAAAGCCCCCGATTTGACCTTCCGTAGATCCGATCTCTATACTACTCTCCACGTTCAGAAAGCTCGACGATCTCCAAGACGGTCTTGTGAAATCTGCGAGGGGACACTCTGTTAGCAAAGAGCTGGTCAACTTCGATGAATGTACGGCCCTTAGTCTCTGGCACGGAAACGTAGGAAAAGACAGCACCGAGAGCCATGAGACCACCAAAGATGAAGCCGACTTTGCCCTGAAGATGTGCCTGGTCCGGGTTGACGAGGTACGGCAGGGTGAAAGACCAGATGATCGTGCCTAATCCATTGACGAGGACGCAGAGAGAAAGTGTAGAATTGCGCACTTTGGATGAAGGGATCTCTGTGGCTAGAGGCCAGGACACACCACCAAGGGTTGCCGGATAAGCAACAGCCCAGAGTGCCATGAACACAACTTGCACAGTAAGTGCGGCAGAACTTGTTGTGCAACCGAGGACTCCGATCACCAGCATTGTGATTGAGAGGAAGGCGCTGCCTAAACACAAACTTATTAGTGAACACGTGATGCCACAATCACCAGTTTTCTTACCGTAAATGATGACCGGCCGACGTCCGAATTTCTCAATTAGAGGCCAACCCAGCACATTGCCAACCAAGGTCATCGCAACAACAATCAGGCTGATGTTGTTGGCTTCCAGAGGAGACTTGCCGCCCAGCTGGAGAAAGTAACCAATATAACCAACGATCCATGCCGATCCACTTTGAGTCTGAATGAAGAACATACCCATGGCGATAAGTGTTCTCTTACGGTGTTCCTTGCTGAAGCAAGCTCCGAGTCCGGATGAGTTGTTCTTTCCATCGACGTCCTGTTGCATCGATGCTTGGATGGCTGCCAGTCGACCTTCGATGTCGGTATTCTTCCCGTACAGCTTTAAAATACTGTTTGTTGCCTTGTCCATCCTGTTGCGGGCGACCCAGAAGTATGGCGACTCGGGAATAAAATACAGGAAAACGAGACCAACGCCGGAGAAACCCCACTGTGCGGCGAATAGATTTTGGAAAGAAGCGGTTCCGGAGATGTTGGTTACTGCCCTGATGGCGGCGAATCCGAGAAATTGTCCGAGGACAATGGCGAGGACAGTCGCTGAAGTCGCGGAGCCACGAAGTCTAAGGGGCAGAACCTCGGATGTATATGCTGGAGCCAGTGTCTGATAAAATCCCAGTGGAATTCCGGTGAGGATCTTGCCAGCCAAAAATATTTTCCTGTCCCCATTGGCAAAGTACTGCGCGAATATACCACCGAAGTTCATCACTGCTAACAAATTAGCAACTCTGCTCATGGTAAATCGTAGTGAAACTGGCCGAATCCAACAAAAAAAGCCCACTTGCGACCAAGTTTTTCAGCGAGTAAGCCAGCGATGATAGAGCCTACCGCAAGGCCGCCTAAACTGGCCCCGGAGAATCCTAGCTGCCACTTTGCAGGGATGACGAACTGCTCGCCAAAGCGATCACCAAAGGCCGAACGGAATTGTGGTAAGCTGATGACCGCCTGTTTGTAGGATGCGCATTAGCCGTGGATGCATACACGACGATTAAATATGTCCTACAATTCCTGCCAGAGCATCATAGCCAAAAGTGGTGCATTGGAACAACATGTATATGACTGTGCTATGTTAGAGATTATGACTTTTCTTATGTTCATATCAACATACCATAAGGATATGCCTTGCGGTTCGTGGTGATGGCGTGCCAGATCGTCTCTTCATGCTCCACGGTTGAGACTCTGGCAGTTCCTTCATCCTCGAGAACAACGACGTTGTTGGTATCTTCGACAAATTCAGAGATCGCTTTGCCATTGGTGTCATTGCCTCCGTGCTCAGTCATGACGAGTATGTTCAGGTGATTTCTGGACTTCGGAATGCTGGAAGCTGGCCGTGATCGTTTGAGGGGGACAGGACAAACAGACTTTATAGTGGTCAAGAGCCTTGATCATGTGGAGAGAGCAGATGAGCCCCATGGGGCATCGGATATGGGGAAATCTAGCATGAGGAGTCTCCCGGGACCGCTCGGACCAGAGCTGAGTGCTATCCACGCTGGTTCCAACGTTCAGGCCAACGGCGCACGAGCTTAACCAACCTTGTTAAATGTCAAAAAAATATGGTCAATTCTTTTGATTTCTCAACCGAGTTTTTTCCATGAGACATTGTGATTTCATAGCAGCACAGATCAATCATAGGTATCTGCAGAAGAGCGAGATGCTGCTGCTGCTAAAGCTGTCGCACCGAGATCAATCCTCTGACTTTCGTACGGAGGAACACAAATGGCCTTCCCATGAACTTGACCCTTGATCGCCCTCAACGATACGTTTAGGGTTCATTTAAGGTTTAAGGTTCAGGGTTTCACCTGGAGATTCTCCTGACAGGATTGATTTCGCACACATGTAGCTTTTGACTAGCAGACTACTCGCAGAGCCCTAAAGGTTTTTCTCTGGATATAATCCTGGGATTTCTCCGTCCATTAGACCGATGCCGTTCCAACTCATTCCCGCATTGAAACATCTCGGTCTAGAATGAAGGACGAGCCGAATGTAGTAATGAGCTATGCTAATCAAATTCTGTGCTTCTACTATTTGTTGAACGTTCTATCAAGGGACTCATCACTATCTTCCTTATTGATCTACTAGCTTGAGTGAAATCAGCCCGGGACGGAGACGGAAAAATCGCCCCACCTGATGTAGTCCGCTAGTTACCATCTTGAAAGATAATTTGGCGTCCTCTCTGGCTGCCGAGGTCGAGAGCTCGACAAGATACTCTTCAGTGGTAACAACCTATCGCGAGCTTGCCTCGTCGAAGTCCGAGACCTCGCTTCGTTCAAAAGGAGAAAACGTCATCAAAGAACTGCTGTAAAGAAGCCGGTATCAGCCCTCGAATACTCAGATATGGTTTGTCGGAAGAAAGAGGTCCAAAACATTGACAACAAGCTTACACCACCGCCACAGACACTTCAAAGAATAAGGACATCTCAGCATCCGAGGGATGCAAGCTGGTGTGTTAACTGAATTGACACTCAGGAAGACCCTATTGAAGCTAGATACGAGCTTATGAAGCTGGTTTGTCATAATCCCAAAAAGCTCACGAACTAGCTATGGTTGAATTGGCTGGTCTTATCGATTTAATTGGTGTATATCACACTCAGATCCTTCGTGAATGTCAGAACAATGAACGAGGGAAGATGGAGAAGTGATCGTCTGTATCTATCATGAACTTGGAACAGACCCAGTCGCTCGTCGTTGTATGCGACCGTGGAGAAGATTTCGAATTCAGCTGGGATCGAGGTTGGTGTTCTGCGCGGATAGACCGTACGCATGATTGGACGACAAGGTTCGGTAGTTTCTAGGTGGCATCAGCTCCTGAGTTCTGTCGAAGAGATCTCCGTGGAAGATCTAATTCTATTTTCTTCGCGAGAGCGGCATCAGTTAATTATACGGTAAGCTGTTGAACGTTTCAAGAAACTCGGCAGATCTGCAGCTGAAGCTCAGCGCAGAGTCTGTCTTCGACTGTATTCCAAATAGTGCATATGTATCAACAGCATATTGGACCGGATTTGAACGGGCCACTAAAATCATGATTCTCCTGGGATTACGCCGCCTAGCCTGCGGCATCTCATGCTCCAGGACATATAAACTGTACACGTCTCCTGTCTGCGGCTTGAGCGATGGAGCAAGGTAGAGACGCGTAAAACGATATGGCAACTTACGAGAATTACGACACAATCGCTTCTCTCGCCAGTATGGATGGAGAGCTCGCACAGGTACAACCCAATATGGTCACGCGATGGATGTTGTCGCTAAGTGGAATACAGATTCTCGCCGCTTCGCCGTTGCCAAAGCCAGACCTCTCGGACCTAAGCAAGTTTCGACAGGTACAGAATGCGGCAGAGCACGATCTTTGGTCGCAGGGTAAACAAACCGAGATCCACGAACACACCATCAAAATACCCATGCGAGACAACTTCGAGAATGAGGCTCTTGTGTACCAGCATGTCTCGACCTCTTCGGCTGGAAACCCACTGGTCGTACTTTGCTACGGTGGTGGCTTCGTCCTAGGTACCAACAAGCAGCTCGCACACTACTCGCGCGCAATTTCCTTGCTGTACAGGGCAGTCGTTGTTAACATCTCGTATCGTTTGGCCCCAGAGCACTCGTTTCCCATACCAGCGAACGATGTTTGGGACAATGTGGAATGGCTTGCAAAGAACTCGCATATCGTCGGTGCCGATCTTTCTGCTGGTTTCATATTGGGTGGCGAATCTGCAGGAGCCAACCTCACAGCCGTAACGGCCCACAAAGCAGCCAGGATGGGGCTATCTCCCTCACTAACAGGGTTGTTCGTCACGATTCCTTTGTTGTTCACGGAGGACGTTGTTCCCGCCGAATACAAAGCTTCCTGGTTTTCCCGGTCGCAAAATGCGGATGTTCCGCTGCTTGACTCGGCCGCTTTGCAAGCTTTCATGGACATCTATCGACCTGACCAGCATTCGCCCGATTTCTCTCCGTACAACGATGTCGAGTCGTTCTCGAAGCTGCCGAAGACATATGTCCAGGTCTGCGGGATGGATCCCCTTCGCGATGACGGATTGATCTATGAAAAGACACTTAGAGCGCACGGCGTTGATACACGACTTGACGTCTATCCCGGGGTCCCTCATGCTTTCAGTAGAGTGTTTCCTCAACTGACACAGGCCTTCAAATTTGACGTCGACACGGTCCTGGGCTTTGGTTGGCTACTAAGTAGGAGAGCAAACAGAGCAGAAGTTGAGCGTTTCTTTGAGAGTTATAGTGTAGTTAAGAGGTAGGAAACTATCTTTACTGTAAGGAAGCGCAACAGGAATCAGAATCAACAGATAGATGCGGGTCTAAGCTACGTGACGAGACGTGGACAAGGAGATAAAGAGGTGGTAGAAAGCTAATAGGAAAGTCCGCTTAGGGGTTTCGAAGCTAGTAAATATTTTATCATATTGCTATCTAAGCTATTATCACTCGTCTAACTACTTCAAAGAATGAGAAGAGATGTTTTTATAAAATAGATGGAAAAGTAAATAACAAAAGATGAAATCTAACCTAGTCTGTATCCTAGCTAGTTCGTAGCCTAGTGTTAGGGCCGAATATCTTAAGTAAGATCGAAGGCCACGGGGTTTGACTCGTGAAGAGGAGTTAGGTATGATAGGTGTAGGTAGCAGTGTAAATCAAAGGGTGTTGGTATAACTATTTGAGTCGAACGAAGTGCCTTGAATGGTGAGGGGCTTAACAATTGTACCGAGAGCCAATGTCAGTGCTCTGGATCTCGCGCGGGTGCAGAACGCTAGCGGCTTCAGCTTGTCCAAAACCCTCCGAAGCTCCTTCAGAAGACTTCGTTCTGCGCTAGCCCTAAAACATGGCCGTCTCTGCAACTGTTGTCCTCGCGTTCAATTCTTGTTGATCGCCTCTGAGATAACACGGTCAAATTCAGACTCGAGGCGCGAGTCAAAGCGCGATTTCGAGCTTGTGCACGGATCAAGAACGCCACGATATATACACTTTCTAGAGACCTTCCTCGGAGGATTTCTCCAAAACTTATCCGGGCACGGACTGCGCAGACCCGATCCCCCAAATCTCCGACTCTGTAGAGGACCGGATTCAGCTATATGCTCGACAAAGTAAGGAAAGAGATGGAAATATACCTATCTCAACGACGCATTCCTTGCGAGCTTTGCAAATGGAGTAATATGGAATAGCGACGCATGTAACTTGATTCAAGGCACAATCTGCTGTAGCTCTAGTTTCTATCTTCTAGGAATAGTGTAAGATTTTCTTGGGCTCGAACCGACATTGGCAGGTAACAAGCTGCTGCCAACGAGTAAGATCGCCACGGTATCTTGAAAATCAAACGGGAGCGATGATGTGGTCCAGCATCGGGGCATCATAAGGCCTCCAGACGTCAAAAAGCTATATATGCAAATAGCTAATCCGTTAGAGCAGTTACCACTATTGGAATAGTGTATTACGGTTTTTAGATGTGCCCAAGTTGATCCAGGCGACTCATGTTGCTTACGCAGCGCTGCTCCTCGACGGCCGAGGCCACCACTAAGTGGCATGTAAGTGAACTGTAGAAAGATCCGGATACGATATGGAAACCAAATCGGGTGAGGCAATTTCCGATGTTTTTCTCGACCTTATATCACGCTCTGTTGGCCCTCGGCGAAGTGACGGATCTCTTTACTGGAAGACCTGTCTTAGCAAAGCATCGTGCATTCGCTCTATACCATCCGGCAGCCTTCGTCATCTCTCAAGTCATTGTTGATCTGGCAATCCTAATGTTTCAAGTTGGCCATCTTAGCATTGTACTCTACTGGATGACTGGTCTCCGGGATACAGCTTCTGCATTCTTCACGTTCCTGCTTATTAGCTATATTAATGCCTTGACCATGACCCAGTATTTCAGAGCTGTTGGGGCTGCGTTTCCGACTTTCGACGCGGCCACCAAAGCATCTGGTCTTACATTCGTGGCCTTCTTCATCTATATGGGATATATGGTCGCTAAGCCTCTGATACATCCTTGATTTGTGTGGATCTACTGGATTGATCCCATGGCTTATACTTTCGAGGCTCTCCTCTCAAATGAGTTTCACAGCACCGTCTTGCCATGCGTCGGGCCGAACATCATCCCAAATGGACCCGGATACGGGCCTGATGTAGGCGGACAGTCATGTGTTGACGTTTCCGGTGCTGCCCTAGGTGATACAAGCGTTTTTGGCGATGATTACCTCGCTAGTTTGTCGTACTCACATTCTCATGTTTGGCGCAACTTCGGCATTCTTTGCGCCCGGTGGGTGTTTTTCATCGCAGTCACAGTCTTCTTCACATCACGATGGAAACTGGTTGGGGAGGGGGGCAGGAAGCTGCTAATCCCTCGCGAAGAACAAAACAAGTCAAGACATGTATCGCGTGCTCAAGACGAGGAGTCATCAGAATCCATGGCGGAAAAGAAAGCCGTGACGTCTATTGACTCCGATGACAAGGTCGCAAAAGATCTCCTCCAGAACAAGAGCGTGCTTGTCTGGAAGAACCTTACCTACACAGTCAAGACACCGGATGGCGATCGTGTGTTACTGGATAATGTGCAGGGCTACATCAAGCCCGGAGTCCTGGGCGCCCTCATGGGATCTTCTGGTGCAGGCAAAACTACATTATTAGATGTGCTAGCTCAGCGGAAAACCTAGGGGACTATCCAGGGCTCAGTCTGTGTTGATGGAAGACCTGTTCCTATCTCGTTCCAACGCTCGGTTGGCTACGTCGAACAGCTTGATGTACACGAGCCGCTAGCAACCGTCCGTGAGGCTCTCGAATTCTCAGCTCTCCTTCGCCAGCCCCGTGGGACGCTAGACCATGGAAAAATTACAATACGTGGACACGATAATAGATCTCTTGGAGCTGAACGTCCTTGAGCACACTCTTATCGGAAGCCCTGGATCCGGCTTATCGATCGAGCAGCGCAAACGCTTGACTATCGCTGTCGAATTGGTCACAAAGCCTAGTATTCTCAGTAAGTATTGCATAAGTCCAAGTCTAGGTATCGTTACTGATTGTTCATCCAAAAGTCTTTCTCGATGAGCCAACTTCTGGACTGGATGGTCAGGCCGCGTTCAATACCATCAGATTCCTACGTAAACTCGCAGCAGCGGGACAAGCCATCTTGGTAACAATCCACCAGCCATCGGCTCAAATATTCGCCCAGTTCGACAAGCTGCTCTTACTAGCAAGGGGTGGCAGAACTGTCTACTTCGGAGACATCGGCGAAAACGCAGACTCACTCAAGAAATACTTAAGCGACAATGGCGCCCCGTGTCCCCTAGAAGCGAATCCTGCCGAGCATATGATCGAGGTCATTTCAGGCGGACGACCAAGTAACGTCAAAGATTGGAGCCAGATATGGCTCCAATCTGACGAATACAGGAAGCTTACCACTGAGATCGATGCCATGGTATCACTTGTGGCTTCCAGACCCACATCCCTGGATGATGACAGAAACGAATTCGCAGCTTCAATGTGGACACAAACGAAGCTGGTAACCCAACGAATGACTTTGTCGCTCTACCGAAATACCGGATTATGTTATGAATAAACTCGCTATGCACATACTGTTGGCTTTGCTAAACGGATTTACTTACTGGATGATTGAAAATTTTTTGAGTGCTCTCCAACAAAATCTCTTCACTATTTTCAACATCATCTTCGTGTCGCCTGGAGTCATCTCACAGCTCCAGCCCTTGTTCATCGATCGTCGCGATATCTACGAAGCACGGGAAAAGAAGAGCAAAATGGAAAAAATCCACCCTGCATCTAATTTCTCTCAGCTGACATAGTACACAGTACCACTGGGGTCCATTCGTTACCGGTTTGATTGTTTCAGAATTTCCTTATCTACTGGTCTGCGCCTTGTTGCATTACGTCTGTTGGTACTTCACTGCTGGACTCAACAACTCGTCATACTCCGCGGGCAGCATTTTATTCGTCATAGTAAGGCTGCACTTTACCTGTTGTTTCTTGTAGACCTTTCCTGACATAGTTCCAGGTCATGTACGAGTTGATCTACATAGGCGTTGGGCAATCTATCGCCGCGTACACGCCCAATGCCGCCTTCGCCGCACTGATAAATCCGCTAGTCCTTGTGACTCTCGTCTCCATCTGCGGCGTTGTCGTTCCTTATAGTCAGATCCAGCCTTTCTGGAGATCTTGGTGAGCATAATCCAAGCTTTACATTGCATGTTGAGTGTTCAGTCGTTGACTCAATCACTTCACAGGCTGTATTATCTCGATCCGTTCAACTACCTCATGTCAAGCTTGATGATATTCACCACGTGGGACAAGCCGGTCCATTGCAAGCCTAACTAAATCGCCCTCTTCGATCCCCCTGCTGGTCAGACCTGCTCCGAGTACTCGGAGGCCTATCAGAGTGGTATAGGAGCTGCAACGAACTTGCTCAACCCCGGTGATACTCGTGCCTGTCAAGTTTGCCAATATACGACCGGCGCTGACTACCTACGCATGCTGAACCTTGCTGATGAAAACTACGGTTGGAGAAATGCCGGTCTTCTTGTAGTGTTTGCCATTGGTATTTACGGACTTGTGTATCTTTTGATGAAGCTTAGAACCAAACAAACAAAGAAAGCTGAGTAATAATCAGTATTTCATCGGGTATACAGTGTGTATACACAACCTTCAGAGCACGGAATTCCAACTCAGAAGACTTTGTGTCTGCACTCACAAGATTACATCCATGGCGTTTTCCTTCTCGTTCTTGTCTAGTGTTATCATGTCGTCTGTGGCTTCAAATCTCCCACCCAATTGTTAGAACATCCCAGAACTTTCACCCTGCGTCCTGCGGCGCATTCTAACGTGTATTCGAAGAAGTATTGCTGGTGACGACAGGCATCGTCCGGAGCGTATGGAGGAAGGTGAGTAGAGTGCTATGATCCGCCATGTTTACTGATATTAGTTACCTTAGCTTTGCTCTTATCTGATTTACCCCGCCTTAGGATCACCATGCCGGAGTTGTCGAGAGGTTCGGGTAGTCAAAGTGCGAAGATCCTCAACTTATTCTCGTGTTCAAGATCCGTAGTATGTCACCACCCCCATCTACAAAGTTCATGCTCTAAGCCACAAGTCTAAGAATTATTAGCTCGATAACTATATGATCATAGCTAATAACCTTATTATACACGTCGGGAAGGATCAGTTTAATGTTACTAGAGTGTTACTAGATATTGTACCCTCTACTACCAGGTTTCGTCGCACTTATTGTCATGGTCAACTATCTCGAATAAGATCTTGAGTCACAGGATTGGACTCGTGAAGAGGAGTCATGAACAATAGATGTAAGTAGCAGTGTAGACCATAGAGTATGTCAGTATAACTATTTAGACTGACCGCAGGACCCCTTGGTGAAGGTCTGCCTACCTGTATACTTGATAGATAATGAGTGTATGTATATTGCTCTGTATGCTTGGTATGCTCTGATATGCTCTGTAGAGCAGAGCAGTAGAGCAGAGCAGAGCGGATGGCATGTTCATGCAGAGCGCTCTGTTCCGTCAAGGTGCGGAGAACAACAAAGTAGGCTGTACGACCCTGTCATTAGTAGGATGGTAACATTAGGCTCTGCTTAACTTTACATACTGAACCGGGGCGGTCTCCCTGTCGTTCCATTTGATGCATCACCTAGGGAGGTACAAGATGGCTTGGTGGGAAAAGTACAGTTACCTTTTTGTAGCTACTCTCGATGCTGGTATAGTCTCATCTATGGTCATCATGTTATTTGCAGCCCAATAATATGCAGTCAATGTGGATCGATGAGCACCGGAAGTACCTTGTGGGATGTGGACGGAGGTGTCGGACAGCAGGCCTTGATCATAACTCCGCCTCATAAAGGCTATCTGGGCCTCATAGTTGGGTGTGATCTCGAGAGCGAACTCCTTCAATCCCGGGAAGTGGTAATGGAAAATCTTGCACGACGTGCCATAGAGAATCTGATGATAAGATTGCTTTCATGGTTGTGTGATGTCTGTAACTGCATGATCTGTGCATGGTTCACTCGCGTCTCTAACGATATAAATTCGGAAGATTCTATAATCGAGTCCTTGACCAAGCAGACCACCCGCCCCTCCCAATCAAAGTCTTGTAAATCATGAAAAGCTCTCCAGACCTTGATTTCCAAGATCAATTCTGATTCTTTGGAGGACTACATTCGCCTCGATGCACCTGGTGCTAGAAACGTATGAGCAGCAGAATCTGTCCAAGCAAGACTACAGAAGTGAAAAATACAGTATGTCTTGCTAGACCAGCTGTGGCGCATAGCGAAAATATAGGATATACAAGACACATCAATCTCTGATCGAGCTTTAGGCAACTGCACCCATTGCTCGATGCCAGTTGCGATGTACAAGATTGATTGTGGACGCTCAGACATACAACTGGCCCGTATACCACCGACCTGACCGAAACAGTCTGCAGCAACCGTATCATCCAAGAAAGTTTAATTATCTTGTGAGAAAATCTTCCCAGCTGACTTTGTACCTTTGCCAAAAAGTCTTTTCGAGCCACGTTATGGGTCACCATGGGCAACAGGAATGTGATCCTGGGGCAGACGTATGGCCAGCCTGCATCCACGTGGTGATTCGTCTCTGACATTGAATCAATCGTCTAGCGACGACCAAAGAAGTCAAGATAGCACTTTTGCGAAAAGAGCGGATACAGGTCAGTCCCCTAAGCCGATGAGGCGGAGTAACCGGACAGCATTCCAATTGGAAATTAATACCGAATCCTTCTATTTGACAACCATAACACACACCTATCGAGTCAGTTCGAATCCGAGTGCAAGAAGCGAAGGGTTATAACTATCCCTTTACCTGCTCATACATCA
>SWBH01000091.1:0-21881 GCA_024195465.1 Aureobasidium sp. EXF-8845 | reverse complement strand
CCTGTCGTCGCGGAGATGCAAACTTGTGTTCGTCTAGATTGTCAGTAGGCAAGGCGACACGAGATGATGGTATGACTTGTAGGTGATGGAGGAGTTCTTCTGGTGAGACATTGGTCCGTGCTGGCCGAATTGTTCAACCTCCATCGCTCCTTCCTCAGCCTTTCTACCCTTCGGACATTCCTCTGTCCTAGACGGCGGTGTATAACTTGATGAAATAGCTGCGATGCGACCGGATCGATTTCAAGAGATGCCAACTCGTATGTCACAGTCTGTTGCGATGAGAAATTCAGGTACAGCAGTTTTATTTCATTGAGCCATTCTTAAGGTAGGCTCTTCTGGCACAGACGAAGTCAAATTACCGCCTCTTTTCGCGTCAATCTCGTCTCTTTCTTCGTCGTTATTCCTCCTTCTCCCATCGGATACCGCTCTCACTCCCGTGTAATAAGCTAGACTCGATACCTTCCAATCACTGGAGTCAGTCCATTTCCTTCACAACTTCAGCAACGACTCTGGCAAGCAGTGCCAATCCCACGATGGTGGGAGCGACAGTCTTTCCTTCGCCGAAAATCTTGCTGAACTTGCGCATCTCCCATTGAGCCTCGTCGATGCAGACCTGGAATCTCCAGTGGCGTATGGCGTGCAACTGAGCCTTCTGTGACTTCTCAGCGTCATTCTTATCAGCCTCTGCTTCAGCTGCGATTTCCTCTGTCCAGCGAGCGTGAGATTCGACGACCGCGCACAAGGGTTCGGGGTCCAGTTCGTCGCTCTCGTCACAGTCGCAAAGTGTACGAGACCACTTCTCCACATCGCTGCAGGCGAGATCGAGGTGGAGAGCGCTGGGCCAATGAATTGAATTGTTGCGAGTAGTGATGGTGACACAGCGAAGTTTGGCGACGTTTGTTGGGCCGATGTGGCGAAGCCAGGCCTCATCCTGAAGGTTCAATGCGAAGGGGTAAGTGACGATGTACTCGTTCTTACTGATCTGTCTGGGCACGACGCGCATGCGAGTACGTAGCTGGAAGCGGTTGATGGAGATGAAGATTGGCCGGCTCTCCTCGCGCACTTGCTTACTGGTGTGGAGCAAGGCAGGGGTGACGGTGGGGGCCTTCTTGATGACACCCTGCTGGTGGACAGCGTACTTGTAAATGCTGTTACGGATCTCTCTGGGAAGCGCCATGAAGGGGAAAGAGCTGTTCTTGTCGGCTTCCTCAAGGGCAAGGCGGCATTCGGATCTGGTCATGATATCCGAGTTGTGCAGCATTATGCCGCGCGAAGAAAGCGCGATCAGACAAGTCTCGCGACTCCATTTGAGATAAGGGTCACGGATCTCGTTGTCTTCACGCAACAAGCGTTGCATGCGCGCAACGACTTTGCTGTTGGGGATGAGCGCAGTGTAGATGGCCGCGTGCTTGACAACGGTATGTCCCAGGTTGCGCTTGCAGATGGATGGTCTAGCGAAACACTCGCGCAGGAGCTTCTCCAACTTCAGACGCATCTTGTGGAAGTGCTCTGAGGGTACCCAAACGCCGTGGTGCCACACGAACATTCGCTCAATGGCTTTGCCATACTTCTCGGCCTTCTCCTACGATCCGTCAATGTGGTCCTGGTGTTCTTTGGACGAAGTGTGTGCTTACGAAGTATTCGACACGTTTCTCGACAACAGGACGAGGGCTGGGTCTCATCAGAGCCTCGAAGCTGTCAACCATGGCAGTGGTCTCTAAGAACAAAGAGACTCCATTGACGTGCAGAAGCATATCAGTGGTGCTCTCTGCGCCGTGTGGGTGGATGTCTTGAACATCCATCTCTATGCCGTCCGGTCAGTTGTGTTGGAAGCGAAAACGGGGATGGGGAGGGATTACTTGATGAGGACGCGAGGGCAACGATCTGTGGTTGAAGTGTCGTTGCAGGGGTGTAAGAGAACAACGCTGGAGAGATGAGGGCTGGTGAAAGTGATCGTTTGCGTGTGCTGGTGCAAACAACCGACCCCGACGAGAAACGGACTCGCTCACTTCCACTACGCGGTCAGTGCACCACCTCTCGACGAACGATCACGACGAGCAGTGTGCTCGCTCACTACTACCTGGTCAGTGCACTTCCCCCTGTCGGAACCAGGCTAGAGACAACACCTTGCTACTGCATAGCTCAGACTGGTTCCGGTCGAGGAAAGTAGAGAGCTCACCTTCTGGCCCCTGGTCTCTATGCACCACAGTTCGGGTCATTCCTTTACGGCTAGCAGGGCGAGCCCTTCTTGTAAAACTACGAGGGAAGGCTGCACGGTCTAGTAGCAGGATCCTATCCAGCCAGCCCATCTCAAGGTGCTGACCTAAAAGCCTGTGGCAGGAGTGTAGTCCTGGCCAGAGCCCCATCTTGTACGCTCGCCTGCAAGCTCTCGGGTCTGATTCTGCTGCATACGAAAGGATCTAGACTCCCACAGAGCCTCTGTAAACTCTCTGATTTGCCGACTCCCAGCTCACACACGAGTGGACCCCCAGAACCTCGGTGTACAGATGCGACCTTATACCTGTCCGTCAGACAACTCAGCAAGACGACCAACGAATACTACGATGTCTTGGTTGGAAAGGCAGACTCGGATGGTCTATGCGATGATCCAGGCAAGTCAAACGTCATGAAAAACCTGCCCCCTTATTAGCATGCTGAGCTGAATGCCCTCATCAAGCCTGCTCGAACCTAGAACTACCACTAGATTAACTTTGGGACAGAACTTGAAAACATTGGCTACGGCTACGAATGTATGTTCGAGAAGCTAAAGGCTGCGAAGTGTCCTGCCACAACCAAAATCTTGCGACGTACTTCTCTAGACCTGATCACTTGCTCACCACCGAGACCTGCTCGACATCCATCTTCTTCTCATCTCTAGCAACACTTAACCTCCTCTCCTCATCATACGTCTCAGCACTGATGACCCTCGTATGGTTCTTGTTCAACCCCATACAGACCCTCGGCTCGTCAAAGAACATATGATCTATCTTCTCCAAACTTCTGCCCGAAGTTTCAACACCAAAGAACCACGTCAACGGCACAAAGGACGCATTCACAATCGCCCACACCCAGAAGTAGTTGCCGCCAATGTTGGCAAGACCGATAGGCGTCACCATCACAACGACAAAGTTGCTCATCCAGTGACCGAATACGCCGACAGCAGTGGCTTTGTTGCGAACGCGAAGAGGTTGGATTTCAGCGCTGTAGGACCAGCTGACAGGGAGAATACCGAGAGTGAAGCAATCCATGAAGAGGAACATGAAGGCGACTGCGACGATGGAGTTGGTGTGGGTGGGGTTGACGAGTGCGCCGGCGATGACGGCCATACATGCTGCACAGCCAATGCTAGAGAGGATGACAGTCCAACGACGACCGAGGCGATCGATGTAGAAGTACGGCGGCCACGAGAAAATGGCGTATTGAGTGAAGGCGACGGAGGCAAGGATCAAGGCCATACTTGGGCTGTAGCCGAGATAGTTCTCGAGGATGTATGCGAGGTAGTAGCAGAGGGCATCTGGAGAACCTGTAAGCAAACACTCGTGCTCTCGTGTCGGCTTCTACCACGACTTACTGATGCCGGACCATTGGTTCATCATGTATGGGCCCATGCCGAGAAGGACGCGATGCAAGTTTCTTGATTTGGTCGAGTTGGTAAAGACCTCACCCCATGTCGCGTCACCGGCCTCTTGCTCGATAGCAACGACTTCGCAAATCTCGTTGAGTTGGTTCGTAACGTCCTCATGGTCCAGAGGCTTGTCTCCGAGGCGAGCGAGAATCTGGCGGGCTTCCTCTGTACGGCCGTTTTCGGCGAGCCAGCGGGGAGTCTCGGGCAGGAATGGAGTAAGGCAAAGCACAAGGCCAGAGAACAGCATCTGACAAGCGATGGGAAAGCGCCATTGGAAACTCGAGTTCGAGTAGAGTGTGGCGAAACAAAGCCAAGAAGCGATAGCGACACCGATGATGATGAGGGCTGATTGAACGACGAGAAGCTGTCATTCTTGTCAGTATGTCTTGAAACATGTCATGAACAGTCTTCCACTCACGGCGCCACGATTGCGGCTAGGCAGCGTTTCGCTCTGCAGAATTGGTACAGCGACAGTAGAGAAGCCGACTCCAATACCAGCAATGACTCTGGAAACACTCATCTGGGCGTACGAGAAGCTAGCAGTTTGAATGGCAGCTCCAATGATGACAATGATGTTGGCATAGACGATACTCTTCTTACGCCCCACTTTGTCGCCAATTAGAAAAGCCATAACAGCACCAAGTGCGCAGCCGATGTCGTAAATGGCAGTAACAAGACCAGTTCGAGTTGCTGATGGGTTTCCGAGCATTTCTTTGAAGCCCTCTCCAGCCAAAACACCGCCGAAAAGGCCTTGGTCGAAACCAAAGAGGAGAAAGTCAAGCCCTGAAGCGAGCAAGATGATGGAGATAAGGGCATTGCCTCGAAGCTGAATGGCCATGTTGTAAGTGTATGCTTGGAAGGTGAGCCAGCGAACCTGTTGATAGATGGAAGGTGGGGCGTAGGATCGACCTTCTTATATGCCAAACGAGACACGAGAACCATCTGTAAAGTGCTTGACACACGCGGGGATACTCTGGGGTCCCCAGGTGGGCACTCCGGGTTCATCTCATGCACATGGCATTAGCAGTGGTGATCAAACGTCTTCGATATCCGATGGTCGTGTGGATTACTCTTCAAAGACATCCGTCCGTCGTTGCGATTCGTGTAGCCGACGCGGTCATGCCTTTTTAAGGCATCCGGCTTGGAATCATGGCGCACAACGCGCAGCTAAAATGTCATACTTTCCTGGGCGAACATTGGCGACAGTAAGGGAGATGCACGGGGAAGGATTGAGGTTGAGACAAGGTTGGCGCTATGGCTGGGGGTTGAAAGCGGGGTTACAGTGCACATTTGGACTCCTCCGACACTGTCAACTTCATTTTGTACGCTAGTATACTACTTCTCATGGTCTGCATTCTCCTGGTTGTCTGATAACTTTCCAGTGTGCCTTAGAAAAGTAACCCTTCTCTTTCCGAAGCGTTCGATCCATCACGAAGAGTGTCCAGCAAGGCCATAATCTAAACTCCCTCAACCTTTCCCTGCGACCTCAGTCTCTCTTCTAGACCACCCTCTCTTTCTTCGTATCCTTGCGCATTTGACAACTTGTGGAGACTTCTGTGCGAGTCGATCAAACTGTCCAACTAGTCTGACTCGATGTGGTATCTTTTGTACTTGGTGCCGGTCGAGTCGCCAGATCTTTACCAGAACATCGCACTTGCCAAGAGGTCGATACCTAGGATGGTAGGTCTGACGTCTTTACCTGAGCCGCATAGTACAGCAGGCGTCCTGGAGATTCTCGATGTTTTATCTGTTCTCTTGACGTGAGCTTGCAGCCAGGATACCAGGCCAGGGGACCATTGAGAAAGTGGGTTTGTGACCGCCTTCAGATGGCTCTCCAATTCTGCAGCAATCATAGTGCGGGTAGATACATTGTATTCGCCACACATTGTATCTCTTCTGCGAACTCTGGCATACTGAGAGGCTTGAAGGTGTGAGAGATCGAGATGGGTAGGATGGATGTCGGCTACGTGCTTCTCAACGAAGGACAGGTTACGGATTCTCGCCACGTTTGCAGAGCCAACCTCTCTCGGCCAGCGCAGTTCCTTGCCTGCAAGTCTTGTTGGTCCCAGCCGATCGCCGAACCTCATGTCGTGGTATTTGACGCGCAGCTCGAATTCGTTGATCTGGAAGAATACTGGGCTTGCTTCCTGGCGTACCCGATGACTCACAGACAGAAGAGCTGGCTTTTTGGAGTCGTTGACGATAAAGGGTCCGTCGGATAACTACGCATACTTGTATACCATAACTCGCAGTTCGTCAGGTAGGTCCTTAAGCTGAAAGGTGCGGTGTCTATCAGCTCCCTCGAGAGCCACACGACATGCAAATCTTGACATGATCTGGAGCCAAGGAGTTGGAACCTGATGTTGGAACAAGGCAGTCACCAGCTCATCGCGGCTCCATTTGAGTTAAGTGTTGGTACTGCAGTCGGTCTGTCGCAAGAGTTTTCTCAGCTTCTTGATCTTTCGCGAGTTTGGGCGTAGACTGGTCTCCTCTGGATTGAACTGACGGTGAGTCAGGAGGCCGAGCTTCTTGCGGCAGATCTTTCTTGCTAGACACGTGCGGAGACAATCTTCGAATTTTTTGCGAACTAAGCGACCTTTCTCAGGCAGCTCCTCGAACTCGGGTACGCGTCCTTCCCGGTCGAACTTCAGGAGTGAGTCAGCGTATCTCCTTGAACAGAACCACACTTTAGACCCACCTCCGGGTACACGATCATCAGTTCAGCCATGATGGTTGTGGCACAGAAGGATGGAGCTTCGCTGAATTCGACGTCTTTGGTTGCGAAGTGAGTGATCAAGTTGTTTTGCTCTTCTCCTGGTGAGAGCTGAGAGTCGTCGTGGAACGCGGCTGGAGGTGTTCTTGGAAGTCTTTGGAGGAGCAACAGTGCAAGTGTGGTGTGTGACAGTCGTAGTGGGATGCGGAGTGCTTCACCTGATTGGGGGAAGTAGTGAGCACTGAGGATATCAGGGCGCGGTAGTAGTGTCGCTCCCAAGGGAGAGGGCTCTCGGGGGGTAGGTTGCGCAAGGCTTTGATGACACAAAAGGCTTTGTTGTTATTGCGCTGAAGATAAGGGGCGTCTTGTTTGGACTCGCGGCCTACCGGAGTCGACGAGAAGAGGAAGACCTCTCACGTAGAGAGATGTAATTCTGTGATAATGTGGTTCGGTGTGGCTGTCTAGGGTGGTTGTGATGTAAGAAGACTGGAATTTAGCGACGAGCGTCTCGAAGTAAAGACTCTGGGACCATCTACAAATCTCGCAGACCCTTATTCCGTCTCTCCACCCGTCTCGACTTGCACTATTCAGGACAAAACGATCCCACTTATTCTTTACATTGACTGACGTCCACAATCCTCACAACACCTTAGTCACGTTACGCTCGGCCATGACAACGATCCTTCCAGATCATCCGCAGCTGATGAGTATGTGAGAAGACAGATACCTTACTTATCATGATAGAGACCCTCCTCCGGTGGCTTGACCCCATACCAATCAAGACCAAGCTTATCCTCTGGATCAGGATCAGGCATCTGGTAGAACCCATCATACCTCCAGAACTGCCTACCTTCCCACACGTCCTCTACAGGGGTCATCCCTTCCTCCTGCATGCGTTCGGAAACTTGCGCAACCGCTGTCCACACTCGAAGGATGTTTTCTCCAGCCACTAGTGCAAGCTGTTGCTCGGTTGCGCCACGGTCCAAAATGGCTTTTAGCAGATGAGGGAAGGTAGAGCAGTCCTCAAGGCCAGGAATGACGGACGCGATACCTGAATCATTGTATCAGCGACACTGGAAAGAACTAACAGAAAGATGATACTCACCATCAAAGTCGGATCCCAAACCAACGTGCTCCCAACCGATACGATTCGCAATGTAGAAGATATGGTCCAGAAGCATATCCATGGTGGCTTCGGACCTCCTGGCTGTGAGATGTTCGGGCACGAAAGTGACCATAACTATACCATTGTTGGCAGGCACGAGGTCGAGGATCGAATCGGGCACATTACGAGGGCAGTCAAAGACGCCGCGAGCATTACTATGAGAGAACATGACAGGCGCATCTGTGCACTTCAGACCTTGCTCCGCGGCTTCTGGCGAGACGTGGGAGAGATCCACCATCATTCCTGAGGTCACGTTAGTGGTCATTCCGTAGACTGCAAGTGCCCTTGGTAACATGGAATGTTTACTGACCGATGCGATTCATCTCTTTGATTGCCGCTTTTCCGAGACTTGACAGTCCTCCGTGGACTGGTCCGACCTTGGAAGTAGAAGAGTCGGCAAAAGCGTTGTTCTCAACATGTGTCATCGTGCACTAGAACACCATCAGTCATATGCACTCAACGACTATGAGTATACGTACATATCTGACGCCCAACTGATGGTAAGCTCTGATGACGCTGATTGAGTTTCCAGCTTGATGAAGACCTTCCAGACCAATCGAACAAGCAATCTTTCCTTTTTGATATACCTCTTTGACATTCTCAGGTCCATAAATGAGTTCAAAGTCTTTGGGATACTGTTTGACCATTCGAATAGACAGGTCAATCTGTTCAATGGCATCACGACACATGTCGTTGTAATTGGCCAATGCAAAGTCCTCGGAACCACGGAGATGAGGCACACATATCGACCAGAATTGCAGTCCTACGGCTCCTTTCTTGAGGCGGGGCAAGTCTGTCATACCACGCTGGAAGCCTTTCTCGAGATCGAATTTGGGGTTGTTGTGTATTTTGCCTTGGAAGCAGCATCGAGGTTGTTGGGGAAGATCATTGTGGCCATCTGCGAGCGGCGTGCTGAGCAGAACACGTTTGACTCGTTCATCGATATCCAGCAGCTGATACGGGTGGACTTCGTTGTTTCCTGACATTGTGAAGGTTTTTTTGTTCTACTGCAAGAGACAAGAAATTAATTGCAGGCAATAGATAAGTGAAAAGTCTTGGACAATACCTGTCTGTATCGCCTTGGTTGCAGTGTTGTCGAAGGAGTCCCGCGGGAAACTCTAGATCGGGCAGATAGGCGGTCACTCCCCCGCACCCTTATCTACCCTCGCCTATCTCCATGTAGCTAATCTGCGGGGTCGTATCTCCATCAATACGAGCAGGAACTCTGATGATAGAATCCAGCCATTATCACCATGTCCTTCAGGAGCCTTTCTCCGATGATAGGGAGATATCTTGTCCGCGGAAAGACGTGTCCGAGGATTGCCTGTACTGATTGGAATGAGGTTAGCGAAGATATAAGAGCTGGAAATATCCAACTAGACATACACTAAATCCTGCAAATCCTTAGACACGATGACCGCCGGACTATCTCGCCGCACTACCAAAGAAGAGGCTGTGGACTTCGATCTGAAGGGTCTCCAGCATGAAACCACCATATACGATGTCACTCAGACAGGTGAAGTCCTGTCTGCTGTCGACGACAAGAAGCTGCGGTTCAAGATTGACTGTCGGTTGATGCCGATATTGTCCGTTGTACTCCCAAAGTAGCTCAGAGACCATGACCACTAACACGATGATCAGGTGTATCACTTACGCATTGCAATCAATCGACAAGACGACTTTGTCCTATGCTGCCGTCTTTGGACTGGTGAGTGTCACAAGCTTGCTTCTTCTTGATTGTAGCCTTCTCACACTTTGCAACCTAGGCCGATGAGACCCATGTCTCAGGACCTGAGTTCTCGTGGCTCGGCGCCATCTTCTACCTGGGATACATGTTTTGGGAATGGCCCACCTCGTACCTCCTGCAAAGATTCCCACTCGGAAAGTTCCTGGGCACCTCGGTCAGTGTCCGATGCAAGATAGCAGTTCTGGACGGTCACTGACGATAACCAGGTGATACTCTGGGGTATCGTTCTAAGCTGTCACGCAGCAGGTCACAACTTCGCTGGACTAGCAACCGCAAGATTCTTCCTGGGTGTCTTTGAGGCCTGTATTCAGCCAGTGACCATGGTCATGTTCAGTATCTGGTACACACGCATGGAACAACCTCTACGCCTGGGCATCTGGATTGGTTGCGCCGGTCTCGGATATGTCGTCGCTGGTATCACGAGCTTCGGTATCGGACACCTCCACGGCGCCTTGTCTAGCTGGCGATACACCTTCCTTATCTGGGGATGCATCACCATCGCTTGGGGTGTCGTTGTACTTGTCTTCTTACCCGACAACCCCGCCACAGCCAAGTTCTTGTCTGAGGATGAGAAGATGGGCGTGATTGCACGCGTCAAAGGCAATGGTACCGGACTCGAGGACAAGACCTTCAAGATAAGTCAGATGTGGGAGACACTGACCGATACCAAAACATGGCTCCTCTTTATCTTTGCGGTTAGCTCTAACGCACCTAATGGAGGCCTCAGCACATTCCAAGGTCTCATCATCAGAGGCCTCGGCTTCTCGAAACTACAGACCACTCTGATCCAGATGCCTTCGGGTGCCATCCAGTTCTTCGTTTGCACAGGAGCAACTTTCTTCGCCTCATCATACGAGAACGCACGACTGCTTACCATGTTTGTCTGTCTGATGCCAACGTTAGCTGGTGTCATCGGAATGTGGACACTACCAACAAGTGTACCTTGGGGTCGCATGGTATGCTTGTGGATCACTTTCACTTACACAGCTACGTGGACATTGTCCATGTCTGTTGTGACGGCTAACACGGCCGGATCCACCAAGAAGTCCACGAGTGCTGCCATGCTACTCATCGGATACTGCCTTGGAAATTTCATCGGACCATTTTTCTTCCGCAAGCCTCAAGCACCACGATATGAGCTGGGTGTGGGTATGATGCTGACTTGCATCGGCATACAATTACTCTGTATCGTGAGCTTGTATCTGCTGTTCGTCGCTCGAAACCGGAAGCGAGCTGCAGAGAATGCATTGTCGCCTGAGCACACTGCCGAAGGACAGATGCGAGGACTCAGCGACGAAACTGATCTCCAGAATCCCAATTTCGAGGTGAGCTTGCATGATAAAGTTGTAAAAGTATATTTGCTAATCAGGCTTCGGCAATAGTACGTGTATTAAGGCGAAACCTATTGATGGAAAGCTTGTACGGTAAATTCTGTAGTGGCGCTAGAATTGTTTTGTCTTTTTGTGAGATGCCGCGCTGTCAATCTCTGCTTTATTGTGTACTCTCGTTCCATTGGAAGTTTTCGAGGTCGAAATCAAATGCGCTTGCAAAGCCCAACACAGGATCATTGAACATGAGTGAGGTGTTGTCTGTAACGTACTGAGAGTCCATCATTCCAGGTGACTCGAACGTCCTTCCACCCTCGATCTTTTCAGTCATTTCTGTGCAGTTTGTCAAGCAATCGTCTGCTAGATCCCAAGTGTTGGTTTCGCGGTGGGTTTGTAGACTCGAGATCATATCTTTGGCCAGCTTGAGCGATGTATTGCGAGTCTTGGTGGTAGTTTTCAATGCGTCTCTCAGCAGAAACAAGGTCGCGGAAGTGAGGGTAAAGCCATTTGTTGGCAGCCAGAATCCTCTGAGATGAGGCTGTTTCAATTCTTGCACATGCAAGACTATTTCTTCCGCAACTCTTTGTGTTTGAAGCCGAGCTTGTATGGCACTATCATTGTTCAGCGGTACACTCGCCGAATCGCAACCAATGCGGCGGAGTAAGAGCTTGACCCCAAGATAAGAGAGTCTGAGGTTGCCTGCTCCTGCACGATCAAGATTGTTTCCTCTAATGACAAGCCGACGTATGTCATCATCCAGAGTGTCTTCCCAATCTGTCAGGGGAGATTCGAGATCAAAAGGCGAGACCGGTGGTCGGTCATTGGTGGCAACTCGTGCGATACGGTATACGTGCTCGAGATAGTGCGACAAGACAATCGTGAGTGTCAACAGTGCCGTGAAAACAGATAACCCAGCGAGTTGCATGGTTGAAGCTTGAGGCGGCGCGAGTAGCTCTATGCTCGGCACAGGCACATCGTATTGAGCCCGATGAATCAACAAGGGTGTGCCGTAAGCAAGACTTGTCCTGTGGCCGGTTCAGTATCACTGATCAAATTGATGGTTCCTTGTACACTTACCAGCGGTCCATTAATACGACAATCGACCAAATGCGGGATCGCAAAGCTTTCTCTCCGGGACTGATCTCCCATGTTGAACAATCACGATTGAGCCCTAGCGAGTTTGAAAGGGCTACGGCCGTTCCCACCATACCTCCATTACCAAACATCGAGGTACTTGGTCTACCATGAACGTTGAGTATGATCGATATGACAGTCGAAATTCCTGGAGATAGAAATAGCTCAGAATGCAGCGCCTCATTGGCTTGTACCCATATGTAGCGGTGATCCGGCGGAGGCAAGAGGTGGAGTCGTGGTGAATTGTTCCAATAGGACATCGCGTTGGCGTACAGATTGGCTAGAAGTGCGGGAGATAGGTGGTCTTTGTGTTCAGAGTACGTCCGTCGGAACGAGGTCTCGTCGAGCACAGGGAAGCAGATGTTGGCGTTTTCGAAGAACCTGACATGTCGTTAGCGAACTGCCTGAGTTTCTGCTAGGCACAAGTAACGTGCAAGTCTATCAAGTCCATAATGTGTGGCTCGAGTAGCTTCTCGATAACTTCGAGCTTGCTGGCGGCGAGGGTTTGCCTTGCGTGGATACCGAGCGGTTTCTTGAGAACCGTGTTGAAGAGGACACGTCTCGAAGGCGGGCCCATGGTTGAGCTTGTCGACGATGTACGGGTTATCCTTCGTATACCAACTGCTGGATTACTTGATAGGTAGCTGTCGAGTTCTTCGTTATCGTCGACTATCGCAGGGCTGATGATATGTGTACTCGAATCTCCAGATTCGGCGAGCATGGCGCTCATACCGGCTTCCGCATTGACTGAGGCATGTCGAAGAGTTGGACTTGTCATGGGTGCTGAGCCGCTGAGATAGGCCTGCCCGTCAGACAGAACAGTATCTGATATTCGAGTCTCCTCGGGATACACCATAGACATGGAGCTGTCATCCGCGTCGATGTTGCTCAGCCCGCTATCTGCATAATCCGTGACATGACCCTGCGAGGCAGGCACCTTTCGACGACGAGTCTGTTCACCGTCGACAAAGACACATCGCGAGCCATGAACTTGACACATCAAACACTCGTCAGAATTTTCCGTTGTCGTACAGCGGGACTTGCGTCGTCGGCAGGCATCACACGCAGGTCTAAGGTGCGAACGGTACGGCCGACCCTGGTTCGAGGGTTGCATGACAGCTTAGATCAATATATCTTGTCACCAAAAACGAGCGGATGTCAATGCCAGAGGTGATCCAGGGGGGTTAATCGCGACTCCCATAATCTAAGAACAGTATCGCGAGTGTATGGCAGTACTTAGAGAAGGTGAGGTCTCTGAGATAGCAACCTCTTCTGCTCGGACTCGGCGTAACATCGGGTTAGACTCAACCTTCCTCAACACAACGCGTGCACCTTCCTACGCTCCCCCACATACATCCCTATCTACATTGAAAGTAAAGATTCTCGAACACACATCAACCTCTTATCTCTGACTGGACCCTGACTTATCTGTCCCGATGTGCTGGAGGTCGTATCCCGGAGTTCTTGCACTAGCGGCCGGGCAACGTTAAGTTCTCCGCGCGAAAGTTTACCGCGGGGAAATGACAGACACCGCGGCGATGAAGAGTACCTTATCTCCAAGGGGTTCTCCTGTGAGTTCGACCTTGTTATAACACTGCTTGCGTCTTTTCGGATAGCACTACTTCCTCCTATTCCAAATAACTACTTCCTTCTCCAAGATGATTTCCAAGATCGAACCTACCGCTGAGAGCACCTTCTGGGACAATGCTGATAAGCATCTCATGCATACTGGTGTTCCATTCTCACCAGTAATCATCACCAAAGCTCAAGGTACTAGACTTCACGATGCAGACGGCAGATCAATTCTGGACTTCACCTCTGGTCAAATGAGCTCGCTTCTCGGTCACTCACATCCTGAGATTGTTGAAGTCGTTCGAAAGTATGTCGGCGAACTCGACCATCTGCTCAGCAACATGATTACACAACCTGTTGTCAACCTTGCTGTACGCCTGGCCAGCCTTCTTCCAGCACCTCTGGAAAAGTCATTCTTCCTCAACACCGGATCTGAGTCCACGGAAGCCGCCATCAAGATGGCCAAATGCTATACTGGAAAGTTCGAAATTGTTGCTTTTACTGCTAGCTATCATGGTCTCACTTCCGGTTCTGGATCTGCCACATACTCGGCTGGTCGCAAATTTGGCGGTCCGGCAATGCCTGGTCAACTCGCGTTCCCTGCTCCATACCCTTACCGCTCTCCTTTCAAGAAGGCTGACGGCTCATATGATTGGGAGACTGAGCTTGAATACGGCTGGGCAATGATCGACAGACAAAGTGTTGGCTCGTTGGCTGCTTTCATCATGGAGCCAATTCTCTCCACTGGTGGCATTCTTGAACCTCCTCTCGGATACCTCAAGCGTATGGCCGAAGAGTGTAAGAAGCGTGACATGCTTCTCATCCTCGATGAAGCACAAACTGGTGTTGGACGTACTGGCCAAATGTTCGCTTTCGAGAGAGACGGAATCGTGCCGGATATCCTCGCCCTCTCAAAGACGCTAGGATGTGGTTTGCCTCTTGCTTCTGTTACAACAACAGCAGAGATTGAGAGGGGATGTCGAGAGTCCAAGTTCCTGTGGCTCACCACACATCTCAACGACCCCTTGACAGCAGCAGTCGGTGACAAGGTCCTCGAGATTGTTGTGCGCGACAACATCTGCCAACGCGCTTCAGAACGTGGTGCTCAACTCCGTGCTGGTCTCGAAAAGCTTCAGAAGAAGTACTGGTGCATCGGAGATGTGCGCGGACGTGGTTTATTCCAGGGCATCGAGATCATCTCAGACCCCGAGACCAAGGCACCTGGTCTGGATATAGGTCAATCAGTATCTGACAGATGCATGGCTCTTGGTCTGTCATGCAACATTGTCAACCTGCCAGGTATGGGTGGTGTATTTAGACTGGCTCCTCCAGTGACAGTATCTGCTGATGAGATTGAGGAAGGTTTGGCCATCCTGGATACCGCTTTCGGCGAGGCTATGAAGTCTCAAGCTAAGCTCCGTGGTGGACACGAGCAACCTGCTCTTCCGCTCTAGTCATTTCATTCGTTCAAAACCCTTACCTACATCGCATAGCATTCTAATCATCACGCAATTCAACAACTTAACAAACAAGATAAATCATGTGTGTCGTACTCAACAAGGCTACTAGACGACTTCATTCGAATAAGAAAATATATACATGACATCTCCACATCGAAAACAAAGATACTGTATGATCAAATCAAAGTTAGAAGTTATAATCCTGATATAGAGCAAGGACAAAATCACAAGGTACAGCGCAGATAGTAGTATGCAGAAAGAGACGATAGTGACCTCAATTGTGGCTAAGGTAAGAACAAGAATCTAAAATGTACAAGAAATATGCATATGCAAAGCCCAAACAATGGGATGGTGGTATATAACGAATGTGTGTAAGACAAAAACAGTTCGCTCGCAATGCATAAAAGGACAAATGCATGTCAAAAGAGGGATAAATCAACTAATCATCCCATGCTCAAACGCAGCAAGGCGAAGTACTTAAGAGTACTCCCAAGCAGCAGGAGCGGTAGACTCGGCAACTCTGAAAGCGAATCCAGTGCAAGCGGAAGCATCCTTGGCAATGGCAGCAGCGTAGATAGCGTAGTGACCATCAATAGGACAAGCCAACCAATCCTCACCACGGAACTGGACATGTTGGGCTTGCTCGTCAATGCTGAAGCCAGTGCTAGAAGCATCGGGACCAGTGTAGGCAGAGTGAGGGGCAGTGAAGCTCAAGCTTCCGTCAACGGCAACGAAAACTTGTTGGCCGCCGGGAACGATGGTGTCGAGGCTGAGTGTGTTGTCGCCGCCGAGGAACTGGGTGGTTGTGGTGTTGGGGCAGGTGAGGCCTTCGATGTCGGGGCAGTAGACGGAAGAGTCCTTGAGGAGGAAGAATTTGGACTCAGCGGCGTTGACGGAAGCGTATTGGATCTCTGAGCCGGAGTGAATGGCAAGACCGCCAAAGGGACCGGCAGGGGTAGAGCGCTTGTCGAAGGGGTTCTCGCCGAGGCAGCCAGCGTAGAGAGATGCGCAGTAAGACATGTTGGCATCGGGAGCGACACGGCATTCGTTGTAAGACTCCTCGCAGGCACCCTTGCAAGCAGCGTTATCGGCAGAGCATTGGGCCTGGTTGGCGGAGAGTCCAGTGACGGGGTCAGAAGCGCGGCACTCGTTGTCGTTGGCGACACAGCCAGAGGCATCAGAGCGAGCGGTGATGGGCTTGAATTTCAGGCTTCCGTCCTCGCTGAAGGGGTTCTCTCCGAGGCAGCCAGCGTAGTTGGAAGCACACTGGGCCATGTTGGCTGAGAGGCCGTCGGCACCACGAGTGGTTCTGCATGTGTTGTATTCATTGTAGCAAGTACCCTGGCAAGCGGCGTTGTCGGCAGAGCACTGAGCCTGGTTGGCGGAAAGACCATCAGCACCGCGAGTGGTGCGGCAGGCATTAGTCTTAGCAACGCAGCCAGTTGCCATGGGCTGGGGAACAGCGGTCGCAGTTGCGGTACCGCTGGTGAGGGTAGAGGTCTTGCTGGCACACCACTCACGAATGCGAGCGGCATCTTCACCGAGGCAAGCGGTCATATCGCAAGAGCACATAACCTCAGGAGTGCCAATAGCGAGACAGTTGTTGTAATCGACCTGACATTGGTTTTGAGGAGTAGCGATGGGCTTTGCGGATGTGGTCGCAGCAGGGGCAGCGAAAGCAGGAAGAGCCAAGGCCAGAGAGGAAATGATAATTGAGGACTTCATCTTGAGTATTGTTGTACCGGATGTATGTTTGTGAAGATGATTGTTGTGTTGGAAGATGTAGTGATGAGAGTGTTGTGATGGGAAGTGTTGTGATGATAGAGATAATCGGTAGGTCGAGCAAGACTCTTATATATTCTTCGAGGGCGTGCTCATCTAACGTGACGACACGGATGTCACCTACATCTGCACCTACAATTTCTTAAAGATCTACATGAGATACGAAGGTTGTTCTAAAATCGGAACATGGAGATGGGAAGTTATGTGGCAAGATAGATGATGTGCAAACGCTCAGAGGTTTTGCAGAGCCGTCAGACAATCAGAGTCTAAATGATGTCGGCCAAGAATTCAAGGCCGTTCGTTAGGGGCCGCCTAAGCTTATTGAGCCTTCCGGAGAAATAGTCCTAAAGATGCACTGCTCGTTAGGAAATATTCTGTAGTTAATACTTGCAGATAGATAGAGGTCAGGAAGACTATGTCAGCCACTTCCTCGCTACTATACAGTCGAGAAGGAGCACCAGGCCTTGTATGTCTGGTGTTAATTTTTTCCAGAGCGGTTTTGAACACATCCGAATTATCCAGATTTTGACTTTTGTAAGAGCTTGGCAGCTTGTAGATGAAACCCGGGGGTCCATTTCTATTCTTAGCACGCCGACGGCCTCCACATTTACGGGCCTATCTCCATCCACCTACGTGACAATGAAGATCCTCGTAAGATGTGCTCCTGTTATGTAACGTGGCATTGGTGTCGTTGAGAGTTGTGGCCTGATAGGGGACAAGATGCTATCGAGGGCGGGGTCAGCATCGTACTAGATGAAGGCGTCTCAATGAGTGTCGTCGAGATTGAGGTTACAATGTAAGTAAGGCGAGACAAAGTACTCCGCGTGGTAGGTCCTGTCATGATGATCCTCATTGGCCGTGCTTCGAGTCATTGTAGGAGAGAGCAGTACAGGTGATCACAGACTGCGCGTTGCGGCATCCCGGAGACAGCGGTGTGGGAAGTCGCTTCATGGCAATCTGATCTGGACGACGTGCCTAAGTGCCAGCAGGTTTCGTCAAAGACTCAGTGTGGAGTCGGACTGCAGGTGGCACGCTCATCGGTCACGGTTAATATCAAGGATACGAGGCTCCAGTTAGTGCCGCCGACTGCAGTGTTGAGTAGATTATGCGACACGCATTGTCAACAAGCACGCTACGCTACTGTAGACCGAAGTTTGACATTACCGATAGTCCATCAAGCTAGCATGGAGCTCGAAAAACAATGTATGGTTTTGCGAAGCGTGGACAAACTAGAGAATAGCAGACAGAAGACAGGTAGAGTGCCAAGGAGAAGATTTGGTGCGAGCCAGTCTCTGTTGGTCTTTGACCACGCGAGACTTGCGAAGAGACAGGGATATGTCTTCCACTACTAAAGTCTTAACTATGAGTGCATATGGCTGACGAATATCAGAGAATTACGGCGATGGATTGCTTTGGGTCAGCAGAGAGTGAAGCTCTTGGCTGCTGAGATGGAGCTGCTGACGGAGTTAACGACGGGATTTAGCTCCGCCAAGTCATTTTCCCTTCTGCGGCAAGAAATTCTGGGAAAGGCGCGACCAAAAAAAGTTGTCAAACCGTATCGAACAAACACCTTCAACCACACCTTCCGGAATGTCTGTATAAGAAAGCAAATAGAATAAACACATACCCGCGATCAACATGGCTACTTCCGCGAACCGTACCGTCCTCGCCGAACGACCTACTACCGCTCCCACGAAAGCACGCGGTCCGACAGCGCCCATCGACCCGGATGCCACAGAGATCAAGAGACGCGCTCTCGTAGCACAGAAGCAATATGGCAGAGGCGATAAGATTTCAACCCGTGGTGTGCAAGACCGAAAACTGCGCGGCAACCTGAGAGCGCTGGAGAACAAGTACAAGGATGCCGCTGTTAAGGCAAAAGACGCTGAGATCCTGCTCGAAAACACTTCTGGCTTCCTGGAGACCGAGGGCGAGTTTGAGAGAACCTACAAAGTTAGACAGGATGAGATTCAGAGTGAAGTTGGCATCGAGACAGCGAAGAAGGGCTTCGAGTTGAGGCTGGACGGCATGGGCCCATACAATGTCGACTATACACGCAACGGTGTGCACATGCTGTTGTCTGGTCGTAAAGGTCACGTCGCCACCATGGACTGGAGAAAGGGAAAGCTGGGCTGTGAGCTACAACTAGGCGAAACAGTACGCGATGCAAAGTGGCTACACAACAACCAATTCTTCGCTGTCGCACAGAAAAAGTACGTCTACGTCTATGATCACCAGGGTGTCGAGATTCAGACGCTACAAGACCACATCGACGTCACACACATGGAGTTCCTACCGTTCCACTTCCTCCTTACAACCATCGGAAATGCTGGCTGGTTAAAGTATCAAGACACCAGTACTGGCAAACTCGTCGCTCAGATTCCCACAAAGCAAGGTGCACCGACTGCATTTGGCCAAAATCCTCACAACGCCATCCTGCACGTCGGACACCAGAACGGCACAGTCAGCATGTGGTCTCCCAACGATCAAAAGCCCCTCGTCAAAGTTCTTGCACACAGAGGTCCTGTACGCTCATTAGCTTGCGACAGAGAAGGTCGCTACATGGTCTCCACCGGTCAGGACTCGAAAATGTCCGTTTGGGATGTTCGCATGTTCAAGGAGGTCAATAACTACTTTTTGCGCTCTCCCGGCTCCTCGGTCGCCATCTCAGACACAAATCTCACAGCCGTAGGATGGGGCACCCAAACAACAGTCTGGCGCGATCTTTTCAAGAAGAATGCCGCCGATCAGCAAAAAGTACAATCTCCTTACATGGCTTGGGGAGGTGAAGGTGAGCGCATCGAACGCGTTCGCTGGTGCCCTTATGAAGATATTCTCGGCATCTCGCACAACAAGGGTTTCTCATCAGTGATCGTCCCTGGAGCCGGAGAAGCCAACCCTGATTCACTCGAGGTACTCCTCTACGAGAACGCCAAGCAGAGACAAGCACGCGAAGTCAAGAGTCTGCTCAACAAGCTGCAGCCAGAGATGATCTCGTTGGACCCCGAATTTATCGGTCAATTGGATCGTGCATCGCATGCTCAGCGTGAACAAGAAAGAGATTTGGACAGAAAGCCCGAAGATCCCCTTGCCAAGATTAAGAACAGAGGTAGAGGCAAGAACAGCAGTCTTCGCAAGTACTTGCGCAAGCAAGGATCCAAGAATATCATTGATGAGAGAAAGGTCAGGATCCAAGAGCTCAGAAAGGAGCAAGCCAAGAGGAATAACAAGGCTCGCCAGGGTGAGGTTGAGCTGGGTCCTGCACTTGCGAGATTCGCTAGAAAGGCTTGAGTGTGAGATTTGCAAAGCATTTGTTTGGTGTTGCAGTTTGCATTCATGGCGTGTATTGGCGTTTCGGGTCAATGATGGGTAAGAGGCAAAAGTCCAAGATATCATGGCGTTTCTATAGCTTTTTAGGAAGCTGCAACATAATGCAGAGGGGTTGAATCATAAGAGACAATTGTCATTTTATCAGACGCTTTCGATAGTGTCACCCATTTTTTGAGCTTGTGTTTTTCGCAACTCGTCAATATCAGCTCGCCATTGATATGGACTGAGTGCGTCTCCCTGATCTCAAAAAGTTCATATCGAAAAATCTTTATATCAACATCAGTACACTTTCATTTGGGACGAAAGTTTTGTGAATTGTGCCTCATAGCTACACACCAATATTCTATTGATCAGCTTAGCATTAAATATAGTGCATCGTCGTCGGTAGCGAAATCATTGTCAGAAAGCATGGTTGTTGGTAACACCCTGCTCGGGATTCTAATTCCGGCGTTTTGTACTTGATTATGCAAGCATGTGAAATTAGGTATGCAAGCAACGCGTCGGCGACTCTGGGGCGGGCAGGTGCCTCGCGACCACTTACACTCTATCCACATCACGACACAGCATATCAAAGATCGAGATACTGAGAAGAAACACAGCAAAAGAAAAAGTAATGGCGAATCCGGATGCAGAGGACAAAGTCGATGTAAGTGGATTTTTCGTTGTCTGGTGGAAGCCATCTTCCATTACACTTCGCCTCGCCTGCAATTTCATCCATGTCTCTCTCATTTACCAAACCGTGGAACCATCTTTTCTCCCAGCTATACAATCAAAACTACTTGAATTGCAATCGTTTCCTGTTATACTTCTTTATTGTCATCAACGCTCACTTCCCGCCACCTCCCTTCCAACCCCCTCAGTCTTCTAACATTTCCACCCTCTCCCACAGCGTCTCAAATCCTCCCTCTGGTACAGCATTGGCACCATAATCGACGCGATATCTCTAGACCAAGATCTAAACTGTACCCGCGAATTCATAGCTGCACTCACAGAGCTAGTCTGGTCACAAATCCTGACTTCTGGTGCTGATTTGGAGCAATTCGCCAAACACGGTGGAAGAAAAGTTGTAGATGTCAAAGATGTTTTGTTGTTGGTGAGGAGGAATGAGGAGTTGAGGGAGGTTTTGGAGATGGTGGGGAGGGAGATTAAGGATTGAAGGGTGGAAGCGTGAAGTGCTAGTCTACAAGGCACTAAATCAAGTGAATTGAGAGAGAAATGGGGGGAGAGATGAATCGAAATTATTGCGGCTATCATGGTATGGTTTCTGCTATATCCTTCATCACTGGCTCTGGGATTCATCCTCAATGGCCTCGACATCATCAGGTTCGTCAAGAGTTGAGCAATGATCTATTGCTTATCGGGGAATCCGAGGTTGACCTAGAAACAACAGGATCAGCATTCGCAAGTAACCACGAAGCAAGAAGGAAAAAGAAGACTTACGCCAAAGGCAGGGTACACAAAGCGGTTAGGAGGATGTGTCTTTGAGATCTTGTCAAGAGCCTTGACATCACTCGAGTCGAGCTTGATCAACTTCATATTCTCCTCGATACGCGACGGCGTCACCGATTTGGGGATGACGGAACTTCCACGAGCGACTGGGAGAAATGTCAGCCTATACTCTGTGCAAGACTTTGTAGGAAGAGGGAAGAGGACAGTATCTTACCATGATAACTCAACAACACCGCACCAGGCGAAACATCATGTTTCTTGGCCACCTCTTGAATCTCCTTTTCTTCAAACAACGGCGATCCAGTACTTCCCAAAGGACTGTACGCAGTAATCAAAATCCCCTTTTCCTTGCAATAGTCAACAATTTCCTGTTGAGGCAGATACGGGTGGTTTTCGATTTGGTTTGCTGCGGGTGTGATGGTTGCTTCTCTCATCAGTTCTTCGAGGAATGGGACGGGAAAGTTGGCTACGCCGATTGCTTTGGCTTTTCCGGTGGCGAGGACGGCTTCCATTTGTTTCCAGGTTTGGGTGTAGGTCCAGCTGGTGTCGAGGTCGCGGGAGCCGTCGGGCTTTTTG
>SWBH01000090.1:0-21887 GCA_024195465.1 Aureobasidium sp. EXF-8845 | reverse complement strand
ACTTGTAGGGGGACTGCTCGGTGCCGGTGGCGGACTCGGCGTCGACGCCCTTCTCCTCGTCAATGTAGATGATGGGTTTGTCGGCCATGATTGCGAGTCGATTGTTGGGTGAAAGAACAAAAGACAAGTTGGGAGCTTGCGCGAAACAACAGACTGTCGACGCCAGCGAGGGGAAAAGAGTCACAGTTGCTTATCAGCCATGACACGGCCACTGAGTGATAACGGAGGAGCATGACTCGTCGTGCGGATAGTGACCTTGAGCGCTTGGGCGCGGTCCGCGACAACAAGCCGCGACTGCCCTGCGACCCTGCGAGTTGGAACACTCTATCACATGCCCCGTGCCTGCCTATTTCATTCTTTTGCACCTTTGATGTCACTGTCTGAAGAGAAGACGGACACAAGATACATGTCGCAAGTCTGAAATTCGCCATGCGACAACCGCTCAGCCATACAGCATAGCATTCCGAGTGACCCGACCAAGCTTCACGTCCGCCAGTCATGGACGTATCTGTCCAAAAGGCCCTGGCCGACAAGCTCTACGACCGTCGCAAGGGAGGCGCCCTGGAACTCGAAGCCATCATCCGCGACTCTCTGGCTGCCAATGACCACGTCCGTATCGAAAAGATAGTCCACCAGCTCTGCCACGACTACGCCTACGCCGTCCATCAACCCCATGCCCGCAATGGCGGCCTCATCGGCCTGGCTGCTGCTGCCATCGCTCTCGGGATCGACGTTGCTCGCTACCTCCGTGACATAGTACCTCCAGTTCTAGCCTGCTTTTCCGATCAAGACGCTCGAGTGCGATACTATGCCTGCGAGAGCATGTACAACATTGCAAAAGTCGCAAAGGGCGAGATCCTCATCTACTTCAACGACGTCTTTGATGCTCTGTGCAAGTTGGCCGCCGACACTGAGCTGTCCGTCAAAAACGGTGCTGAGCTCCTCGATCGTCTGGTCAAGGACATTGTCGCAGAGTCCGCCGCTTCCTACGTCTCCATCCTAGACAACGACACTGACCCCAACAACGAAGACCCCTTTGCCGAACAACCCACCGCCTTCTCCCTCGTCAGATTCATTCCCCTCCTACGCGAACGTATCTTTGTCATCAACCCCTTCACTCGCACCTTCCTCGTCAGCTGGATCACCTTACTAGACTCTATACCCGATCTCGAACTGGTCGTCTTTCTGCCAGACTTTCTTGGTGGACTACTGCGCTTCCTCTCCGACCCCAACACCGATGTCCATACCACCACGAAAGTCTGTCTTGACCGTTTCCTAGCAGAGATCAAGAAGATTTCGGCAATAAAAAAGGGTATCGCCGAGAGCAAGCGAAGTATCATGGCCGAAAGCCAACGCAAGCCTTCGATATCTAGCAGAGATGGATTGGAGATGGCTGGCCAAGATCCCGACACCCAGCTTGACAGTGCACAAACTCAGGACAAGGCGAGCTCAGACTCGGCCTCGTTCGTCAGCTCAAATAACGACGAGAAGGACGATACCGATGCTGGTGATGAATGGATCCCCGGTCAAGACGTCCAGATTGAATACGCGAAAATTCTCGATATCCTGATCCAGTTCCTGAATGACTCGGCAGAAGAGGAAATTCAAATGACGACGCTGCGATGGATCGAAGGCTTCTTTGATATCTGCCCCGAAGACATGCTCGCATTTGTGCCTCGTCTACTTTCACAAGTCCTGCCAGCACTATCCCATCACGTTGACCATGTTCGTCAGGCTGCCAATAGAGTCAACACAGCTCTCATGGCTCACATCATGTCATTGCCCGAAGATGGCCAGCAACAACATCAACAAAAATCCTCTACCGAATCAACACGCAGAGACTCGATACCCATACGTTCTCGGAAGCTAAACAGTCCTGACATGCTAGGAGAGAGCATAGCCTCTGATCCACACGCCTCATCAACCTCACCACCTCCACAACCATTACCTCTAATCTCCACAGAGCTTGACTACGAAGCTGCCGTCAACTCATTGACCTTACAGTTCCTCAACGAGCACGAGCAGACCCGAGTGGCTGCACTGGCTTGGCTCATCATGCTGCATCGCAAGTCGCCGCGCAAGACCTTGGCCATCCACGACGGAACTTTCCCTGCTCTACTCAAGACACTCTCAGACCCAGCAGATGCTGTCGTCACTCGCGACCTGACACTGCTCTCCCAAATATCAAAGAACAGCGACGATTCTTACTTCACCTCTTTCATGGTCAACCTCCTGAAACTCTTTTGCACAGACAGAAAACTGCTCGAGATCAGAGGAAACCTCATCATCCGCCAACTTTGCCTGAATCTCAGTGCCGAACGCATCTACCGCACTCTGGCAGACTGTCTCGAGAAAGACGACGATGTCGAGTTTGCCAGCATCATGGTGCAGAATCTGAATAATAACCTCATCACCGCACCCGAGTTGGCCGATCTCAGAAAACGCCTACGAAACTTGGAAAATAGAGACGGCCAGACATTCTTCGTCACTTTGTTCAGAGCATGGTGTCACAACGCAGTCGCGACATTCTCGTTGTGTTTGCTCGCGCAAGCATACGAACAAGCTTATAATCTGTTACAGATCATTGCAGAACTCGAGATGACTGTCAATATGCTCATCCAGATCGACAAGCTGGTGCAGTTGCTTGAGTCTCCAGTCTTCACATACCTCCGTCTTCAACTTCTCGAGCCGGAGCGATTCCCTCACCTTTACAAGTGTCTATATGGTCTTCTGATGCTTCTCCCACAGTCCTCGGCGTTTGCAGCGCTCAAGAATCGCCTGAATAGTGTCAGTGCGATCGGCTACCTGCACATCGCCCCGAGAACGTAAGTTTACTCATCATTTCGTCACCGTATCAATCATAGTACTGACCTCCTGCAGTGCCCCTACCACACCATCAGTTTCGACTTTCGATCGTCCGAACCGTCTCAAGTCACGGGAAGATCCTGGCATCAAATGGTCAGAGTTGTTAGAGAAGTTCAAGTCGGTGCAAGAAAAGGCCCGTCGATCACAACAAAGACCCCAACGTTTGACTACTCTTCCGAACGGTCTTACGCTTCCTGACATGGATGACGACCTGGAATCACCTACACTTAATAAGGAAACTTTTGCACCCGCCAAGGAAAAGGCTACTGGTAGACTGAGTGGATTGGGCAGACCTGGAAGTGCGGCCAGTATTACCAGACCTACTGCTACGCCGACACAAGTACAACAGGGGCATCAAAAGAGTAGAAGCAGTTTGAGTCAGCTCGGGAGATTCACGAGGAGTACAGCTGCGAAAGCTACAGGAGGGACGTTGAAGAAGTAGAGCTGAGGCAGAGGGGTTCATACATATTTGACTAGGATTGAGCAGTCTTCTCATTGCGCTCTTAGCGTTGGCGTCTTTGGGTGTTTTCATTGATTATCGTCGGATTGTAGACATTTGCTCTTCTAGCAGAACATATCCAGCAGCTTGAGACAACTGGAAATTGACAGCCCGCTCTAGGTGTACAGAGTGCCGAAGAAAAATTTGAACATCGAGTGCTAAACTGAAACTCAAGCTTGTGGTGCGAACGTGCGATGGCCTTGCATCCTTCCAACGGCGAAGCATTTGCGACCCCTTGCTGCAGCGTTATAATCATCTCCTGCGTAAACGCGACGTTATACACGAAGCAGTCGACTTCAACGGCCAGCTGAAACCTCGTTTTGGCAGCCAGCGCAGGGAGCGCAGCTGGGAACCTATGATTGCTCTCGCCACGGACAACGGTCACAGCGAGTAACACATAATTACTCGGGATGCCTCCCTCATTCTCGCTCTGCTGGAGATTCCGTTCTGTCACCTCTCACTATACAACATACAATTTTTCCTTACAATCATCGCCATCATGGCTCCTTATACCGATGATCAAACGAAGAAGGAACCGTTCCACGATGTCGAAGAACTTTCGTCAGGCTATAACTCGGACACACACTCGTCGAGAGAGGATTTACCGTTGTTCGAAGCAAAATCTGGGCAGCACAATATTCTTGATCGAGCTTTGGCGTATGCAAAGGACTCGTTCGTGAAAGGTGAGTTCGCTTCAAAGGCCCCTTTCGATGTGCTTAGCGTACTGATCAAGTGGCTCTAGTGATCCTTCTCTTGCCTTCGAGTACACAAATGAAGAGAGTGAGATCAACTCAATCTCGAAAGTCACGATATACACTTGCTATGTGTCTGGGCTTACTCGCCTTCTTTGGACTCATTGCCATCTTCAAACCGAGCTCTTCCACCTCGACTTCGACAGAGACTGCAGTTGCAAATTCAACGACGCTGCCGCTGGCATACAACCGCATCTTGAGTGCGTCTATGCTCTTTGGCATTACCTCACCGACGTACAAGAGGGCTATCGATACCCACAAGCGTCAAGCCCAGAGATGGGGTTACAGCACTGAGATCCTCCAAAGGGACGAAGGATGTGGATTCTGGACAAAATTGATTTTCTTGCTTAACCTTGTCGGTCAGGAGTTGCAAAAGCCAGCTGAAACAAGGGCTGAGTGGATCATGTGAGTCGGCATCTATCGCCTAGGAAAGAATCTATACTGACCAATGCACAGGTGGGCTGATGCTGATGCCCTCATCCTCAATCCCAATGTTCCTCTTTCAATCTTCCTTCCTCCTCCTGATCTTTCTCATATCCACTTTGTCGGCAACAAGGACTGGCGCGGCCTCAACAATGGAGTCTTTTTCGTGCGCGTACACCCTTGGACCGTCAGTATGTTCACCTCGGCCATGTCCTTCCCCATCTGCCACCAAGATGTCGACTTGGGAGGTAACGTCGAACAAGAAGCCATGCGTTTGACCTTTGAACGCGAGAACGGCGGCACAGACGACAAAGGTTGGCGAAGTGGCATAGTCTTTATGCCACGGACGTGGTTCAACGCCTACGAGTTGTTCCAAGATGAAATTCAAGGTTCGGATTACTACAACAAAATCATCAACTCTACCGTTCAATCCTACCCGGGATTGAAGATGAAGCATAAGTATGAAGGTGCTAGGGGAAGTATGCTTACTCATTTCCCTGGTATCAATGGCGATGTGCGTCAGAAACTTATGAATGACTGGCTGGATCTCGTCGATGGAGAATGGAACATGCAATACGGGGGAGGTGCCAACTCCACCACAAACGCCACAAACATCGACTCTGTCACCTTCTCTCGTATGACAGAGACCTGGGATCGCAACGTCACTGCCAATGGAACATCCCTTTGGACATTGCCTGTCCACGAAACACCTTTGCTCAACGAAACCACCGCTTTCTGGTCTCGGTACAGAGAAGCTATGGATCTATCTCTCGAAGCTACATCTTCGGGTGTACACGACATCAGTGTCATCAAGTCTGCTTTGGATTTGAGAATTGCTTTGGCTGATGATATGGATAAACCAAAGGTTATTGATGAGAAGGTGCAGCATTTGAGGGATCTGATGATGACAAGGTTGCGACGATGATTGCGGAGTTGCTTTGTCTTTGTGATGTACGATGATGGATTCGATGGCACTTTTTCTGTATACCCCTCCTTTCTTATCCGAGATTGGGTAGAAAATATTGAGTCAATCGGTCATGATCGCGTCTCATGGTACCTGGGATTATATGATCAATGTTATCGCTTGGCTGCGTGAGCAAAGGCAATGATATGGGGTCAACGAGCCGAGTATGCACGAACAGTCACTTCTGTTGCTCGCCCGCTGATCTCAGGCTGTGAAGGACTTTCGACAGCCTGAGTATTCACTTCTGCATCACGATATCGTCTTTCAAGGTAAACGCCGCAGCTCTGCGCGCAGATCATCTGGACGTTGTGTCCAACATGCATGCCCGGCTGGAGCTATATCCTTCTTCTTGGTCTTTCCTATATTCAACGCTCACAAATGTAGCCACAAGCATAAACATGAGAAGACACGCAAGCAGTACGACTTGCATGCGGGCCAGCATATACGCAGCGTTGATCTCGGCCTTCCGACCGAATGTCTTCGAGCACTTCTGGCCTCTTGCCGACCCAGTACGATCTGTTGCACTATATCCACATGTGAGTCTAGTACTCAAGCGGGTATGTCTGTTATGTTACAGAAGCTTATAAGTCTACTGGCTTCGAGCCGATCCGCGGCAACAAGCTTTACCAAACCTTACGGAGAGAACTGCGAAAAACAGATCTCTCATGCCGGGTTGCCGTCAGAGATCTACAAACCATCTTCAATACACCAATCGGTAGAATTGAAGTAGTGATTACCCCGCGCATCACGGCATGTCTGCGAGTCTACCACTGGTTCATATGAACCTCAGATATCCTACTCGATCTCCTATCCCTCTTACAAGATTTTGGCAACCATGAAGTCAAGTATCTACCAATTCCTGATTGGTTGCTTCGCAGCCATCGGCTCATTTCTCTTCGGATATGATCTGTGAGTGCAGATCTTGATTTATCACCGTTTGAGTGCTAAGATTTATCCAGAGGTGTTATCGCAGAAGTCGTAGCTTCGGACTCCTTTCAAGCCAGTTTCCTGCGGAAAAATGCAGATTCACGTTCAGGAACCGTCGTGGCATTGTTTACCGCAGGTTGCTTCTGCGGAGCATTCCTTGCATCATACTCGGACCCTCTAGGTAGACGGAAGACCATATTGCTTGCTTGCTGCATCTTCCTCGTCGGTGGTGTCATCCAGACTGCTGGTGTTGTCATTACTATGCTGTATATCGGACGGCTCATTGCTGGTATTGGAGTGGGTGTTCTAACCATGATCATTCCCATATATCAAGCTGAGTTGGCGCACCGTAAGATTCGTGGCAAGATTACAAGTTTACAACAGCTTTTCAATGCCCTTGGGCAAATCTTCGCAACCTGGATTGGTTATGGTTGCTACCTAACTTGGTCGCACACTGGCAATAGCAGAGAGTGGCGCGTGCCGTTAGGATGTCAACTGGTCCCAGCCATCTTCTTAGGAGGCTTGATCATGACCTTCCCAGAGTCTCCCAGGTATGACGTTACCCCCTTGCTCAACCTTGATACAACTCGCTGACGTTTTGATAGATGGCTATGTGCGCATGATCAGGTGGATGAGGGACTCAGAGTCCTTGCGCTGCTGCATGCACACAACGATCTGAGCGATTCCTACGTTTTGGCCGAGTTCGAGCTGATCCAGTCGCAAATATCCGCTGAGAGATCTCAAAAGAGTATCGGCTACCTTGATCTCTTTCGCGGATGGCCAGATCTTCGTCGTACTATCCTTGTGATGGCGATTCAAGCAAGCTGTCAAATGACAGGTGTCAGTGCGATCCAGTACTTCTCGCCCCAGATCTTCGCACAGATAGGTATCTCCACAAGCAGATCGCTCCTGTTCCAAGCCGTGAACGCTATAATCGCTTTTGCCGGTACGACTGTCTGTATCCTCACGATCGACGGAGTTGGACGTCGGCCCTTGCAGATATGCGGTCATCTTTTCCTCTGTGCGACTTTTGTCATCAATGCAGTGATTATCAAGGTCTTCCCAATGACTTCGGACAACACAAGCGCTCATTGGGCTTTTGTCGTGATCACATGGCTCTTCAATTTTGGTCAGTCGAAGAGGGTTTCTTAAGAATTCCGCTTGCTTACGACTCTTGACTTAAACAGTGTTTTTCCTCACCAGTGGACCTCTCAGTTGGGCCGTACCAGCAGAACTTTTCGGTACAGCAATGCGCTTGAAGGGTGTGTCGTGGGGTGCAATGACCTCTTTCGCATTCAACACGATGATTGGACAAGTAACACCGATCGCCATATCTTCGATCGGCTGGGTGAGTTATCTCCTGCTTCGGTATATGCCAATGACTGACTCAGCACACCAAGAAATTCTACCTCGTGTTCATCGTATGCAACCTCACAAACGCTGTGTTCTTCTGGTGTTTCCAGCCTGAAACCAAGGGACTCAATCTCGAAGACATGGACGAGCTCTTCCGCGATAGTCCGACTTTTGTTCCCGGCAGTAAGTGGACTCCAAGCTCTGATGTCAATGATCTTTCAAGGAGTATCGCGGGACGCAACGGGTCCAAAGATCTAGAGGTGCGGTATGTGGAGGAGGCTTCTTAGAGCTCTTGAGTCGATAAGTAATGGACGTGTCTCAAGAGCTCTAAAGACTGATAATCAATGTCATCGCCAAACTGCTCGAGCAAAGGTACTGGTTCATGATCAAGGAGGCGAGGGGGCGGGTATCTAGACAGCATCCATGATAACTACGACAGACAATGATGTACCATAACTCAAGCTTTTACAATAGCACACGACAGTGCCGAACATATCTCGGACTAACCAGTGGTTTCCTCAAAAGATAACGCCCTTGGTCTGCTTCATCTTCAAGAGGTTCAGATTCTTAATGAAGCAGATCCAGACCAGAGAAAGACCCATCAACCCAACACCCGCCGCTAACATCCTTGTCTGAGCATACCCATATGCCATCTGAATACCAACGCGCTCAGGACTGTTGACAGGATATGCAAGCTGTGCTGGAAGACTGGCATATATAGTCGTCAGATTGGCCTGCGCCGACTTGGGAAGATGTCGCACAAGTCCCTTTTCGAAAGTGTTTGTCCAGATTGTGCCAGAGATAGTGTTGCCAATGGCTCCTTCGAGACCACCACTAATGTAAAGTAGAGACAGCACCGCGGCCACATGTTGATGATCGACTGAGGCGAGGACCGCCAGTTGCACAATCAAAGTGATGATTGCCCCACCAACGGAATGAAGATCTCACACATGACAATGTAACCGATGTATTGATTTGGTTGGGGGAAATGAATCATCAGTCCTAGAGCAAAGATGTAGAGAGGGATAGCGATGACCAACAGCCACTTGGAGTAATTGGTGTAGCGAACCAGATAGCCGACACAGAAAAGGAGAAAGCCTGAGACAACTGAGAAGGTGTTGTTGACATATCCAGCTTCGGCAACCTTGAGATTGCTGACTACCTGCAAGAAAGACGTGAAGTAGGATGCCCAGCAGTAGTACGACATCTGGTATGTTGCGTCCAAGAGACAGGTAAAGATGACCATACGATTGGCCAGATATTCTCGTTGGAGGAACGGCACAGGAGCGAGAAACATCTCGTGAAGTGTCAATAGAGCCAATGCGACAAAACCGGTGATGATCATGGTGATGATGTAGTTGGTTTTCCATCCATCGGGGGCGGATGCTGCCAGATTGAAAGGAAGTAGAAACACGGTCAGACCACCTGCGAAGAGAACGACACCCAGGACTGTCACAAGTAGTTAGTGTACTTGTTGCGACGATTCGATATTGTACTTACGATCGAAGTCGACGATGCCTCTCCAGATCCTGTTGAAAGTTACAGGGCCACTCTTTTCTCTGACCAGAAGCCCTTGTTTCTTGGCCTTGTGTTCGTTGAACTCCAGCAACGTAAACAAAGGTGCGCATACGCATGGGAAGATGATTGCGAACGCGTCAAAGCCCCACCGCCAGTTGACGTGAAGCAAAAACCCCTCGGCAGCTTTCGAGCCAGCGAATGCGGTAATCATATATGGTGAAGAGGTGAAGGCGAATGCCAAACCACGATTCCTCAAGTCAGTCACATCGGCTGCAAGGACACAATAGGTGTAAATGAGACCATTGATTCCGACAGAGTAGAACACCTATCATGATGTTAGTGACGCTCCAACATCAGGTTCACTAGTTCGGAGATACTCACTTGAGCGGCACAGAACGTCGGTAGATTCTGTGAGACAGCCATCAGAATCATACCTAGAGTCGTGGAGGCAACCATCAAGGCAAAGCCTTCAGCTTTACCCCACACGTCCAAGAGCTTTGCCATTGGGATGTAGACCGCGGAGGTCATGGCTCCGGCAACGATCTCAATGACAGTCAGAAGAGAGTGCGAGGAAAAGTCACTAGTAACGTAAGGCGTCAAGGAAGCCATTGGTGAGTGAGAGAATCCAGATACTGGTGGTCAGTCAGCTGCCGTAAGAGTGGGGTCGCTAGAGTACATACAGTATCAAGAGTGTTGCGAGAGATGTCTTCGTCCATGCCATAGTGGTAGCCTGGATGTTTTGTACACCACGTTGGGCGTCGTCAATCTGATCGCCTTGGACAGGAACCTCACTCTCTAAGTATTCTCTGCCATTCTCATCGTGCTTTGGTCGTTCTGTGCTCCCGGTAACATGGGTACCAGCTTCCCCAAACTCATCGGGGTCGCCCATGACAAAGTTACGCAACACAGTGAGTATAGCCATTGTCGATGCTACTAGGACAAAATCACAGTAAGATAGATAGAGGTATTGTCGAGAGGGTGCAGACTTGGAAGATGGGCTCGGGATGTGGACACCGATGAGCAGGCAGAGCCTGCTCGGGTGTCTTCTTTCTGCGAAGACGGATGCGTGCACTAGCAAGGTGTGTACTTGGCGCATGAGACCAAGACACCAAGCCATGGTAGAAGGATTGGTACGAGTGTGTTGAGCCTTAGCATGATCCGGTCGATTGATAAGATGGCAACTGATACATTGGATGTACAGACTCTTTTCAGGTCCGACGATTAGCGTGGTGTAGCGTAGATGTCCACTCTCTTGCATAACGAGGGTATCAGACCAATGATAGTACTTACCAAGCTCTCTACCAAGCAGTGTTCAAAGCTCACACCGATCGTCGGACGTGGTCGCAGTCTGTAGGTACGCATGGTCCGGATGATCGATTAGATCTTGTTAGGGAGGCAATCCAAGCCGAGAAGGAGCGATGAGCCAAGATGGGTGGATCCCACTAACTAAGCGGCGTCTTGGCAAAGGTACTATGGTTACACACGAATTAGCAATCTGCATCCGTGGATAAGGAGACCAGTTTCACCCTTGACTGGAATCGAAGCAGCACAGAGAATTTATTGAAGCAATGCCACTGCACTGTGTCTTAGTCTTGTCAGAGCCTCTTGCCGAACGATATTGTATGAAGCTGCTGCATCGAGTCTGCTAGCCAGACTGGAGCATCATCGCCCTCTCCGACTTTGTACAATACTTAAAATGACCCATCAGTCGTAGGAACTACAGAAAGACCTCGGCATTCTGACACGTACAGGCTGGATCTTGATGCTCTAATTGGTTCAATTTTTGTGAGGTTTTGCCATCATATTGAAGAACACATACCATGCGATGCTGTAGTTCTTGTCTGATACCAGTATTTTGCCTGTCCAGCAAGAGACGTCCTTCCTTCTAGACGAAAAGCTATCGAGATACTTTCTGGCGATTGATGCAATCGAGGTCCGGAGTCTGCGGGGGCTCTGTGTGGAAGATACAAGAATGCGGCGCACGTTTTCTATCTAAACATGACATCACAGACTTTGGAAGTAGTGTTTGAGTTTAGCTATAGCTGCTCGTTGGCTCATGCTGGCAGACATGCGCACATATCCGTCAGATCATTCGGCGCAGACTCCGGAGAATATTGCAGAACACCGTCCTTGAAAGTCTTTGTCCAAATTGTGCCAGAAACGGTTTGGTCAAGATCAGGAGTTCTGCGGAAACCCGTTAGTAAATCGCCGCTCTCAGCGTTTCGAGTTTCTACCTATCTATACATGATATTCGTTCCTGCAGCTCCAATATCCAGGCAGCATTCTTGTCCTTTAGGATGAAGATAGAGGAACACGCGCATAGATATATTCCTATCTGATCACGAAGGATTCTCGTACTTCCTAACTCTTGCAGGTGCACTACTTAAAGCTGTTGTTACCCTAACCTGTTCACCCATTCCAGACCGACCGTTGTCAATACCAATTCTACTAGGCTCATCCGCGAAACCTTGTCAAACGTCATTCCTGTCGCGTTTCTTTCCCATCGAGACAACTCACCTGGTTCTTGTCTCCAACAATCCTTTCCTTTGGACGATCGCAAATTTACGCAGATGCCACACTCGGAATTTCATCAAAAAAGTGCCATGACGACTTCAGCGACGAGCTCACTGCCCAGCAGCGGCATGGCCGATTTCCTTGCCCCGGATATCTTCCAAGCGGTCTTGAGTGATCCAGCCACTGCCATCCGGCTCAAATCCTTTTGCGACTCACATGCCTGTGGCGAAAACATCGCTTTTCTCGACAAGGTATGTCCAGAAGGTCCAGGTCAGCCGTCAAAGACACCAACCACGAACCCAGATTGAACAGTATAGTCAGCTTCTGGCTCAAGCACAGAGGCTGTTATCCGATATTCATGCTACATACACTCGTCCCGATGCGACCGACTTAGTCAACATAACGGAGACTATCTCAAGAGATCTGGCTTCTGCTATCAACACTGCGAGCAATGTCACCTTTCCTGCGATGCAAGACATGTTTATACCTGCCCGGAAACATGTAGAGGGTCTGATTCAAGATGATGTCTATCCTCGATTCGTGAAACACCAATTGATGGCAAGTGCAGCGATGGCCATGGCTCAAGACCAGAAGACATACCAAGGACTCGGTGACTGCTTCTGTCTTACAGATCCTAAGTAGGGGGCTTCTTGCTCAAGTCGATCCGACATATATTGACACAAGACAGGATTGCGGATAACGCGATATTGTACGCTTCAGATGGTTTTATAAATGTCACAGGCTATAGTCGCCGCGATATCATCCCACGCAATTGCCGCTTCCTGCAGGGCGCAAAGACAGACCGTTCGTCCGTGACTAACATGAAGATTGCTATCGACAATGGCCAAGAGACTACGCAACTGCTTCTCAATTACCGCAAGGACGGCACTCCCTTTTGGAACCTACTATACGTCGCTCCGCTTCGTGATGAGGCCGGAGATATAGTATTCTACCTCGGTGGTCAGATTGACTGTTCGACGACTGTTCATGGCAAGCCCGACGTGATGAAAGTCCTGGAGCTGGATGATAGGAAAGTCATCCAGGCACAACGCGGCGATTTGGCAGTCAACGACACGTCTAATCCACTAACGTCACCAAGAGAGCAATTGAAAAGGCATCGTCAGCTATTCAAGTCAATGTCGCACTTGCCTACAGAAGTCAGACGAGGACCGGGCATGGAAAATGACCTGGTTGGATGGCTTGGGGGCATGAACCTCGAGACACAGATACAAATGTTTCACACGGCGTACTCCAAGGTAAACTTATATCTTCCCGCGCACACGTTCGTGATTTCTGACATTGTACATAGTACGTCGTACTCAAAGTGAAGGAACATGTGGGCTTCAGTATTGCGCACTACTCACCTTCCGCAGGCGACTTGCTACGTACGAGTCGGAAGCAGGGAACAACTGAGCGGATGATGAACGAAGACATCTTCAAAGTTCTCGCCGAACGCTCACCATCATCCTCATCAGTCATGAAATCTTACAAGAAGGCAGTCACAGATCTCTTGGTCCAAGGCAAAGCGGTAAGCGTGGATGTCGAGTTAGCAATCGAGGCAAAGGTCCGAAACGAACGGATGATCAGTCACTGGACACCTTGTAAGGACGAAGAAGGCCGGGCGAGGTATGTCGTGCTTATCCTCACGGAAAGTAGAGACTTATGAACACCATAGCCGGGGCAAAGATAATCACGTAGCTAAGAAGTGTCGCGATGCTTCGCGACGCTTATCTGACATCACTACATCTACTCCGATGCATGATAGAATACCTCTACATGATTAACTATGCAAAGCTTAGCAATGCACACAACGCCCGAGTGTTTGGTAAGCGGCCACCCAGTATAGTTTTGATGATGTCCAAGTCGTTTCTACTTCCTCCTGATTCGAGAACGATCTGACGAAAGCGAGCCCAAGCTGTACGAGAACGGGGATCGAGAGAAAAAAGTTCCCGAAAGATGTCCATGGCATTGACTTCCGCACTATCAACGATGTCTATCAGCATCTTGGTGCTGCAGTCGTGACATTTGCACATACCATATATAAGCGTAGTAACCAGCATCGTAGCCTGCAAGTAGATGACCATGATGCACATGGATGTTGCTCGGGTTCGGTAAAGCTCGCAGCTTGAGTGCTTCAAAAATCTTACGATATATCGCTGCTTCATCTTGCAAGAATATCGACTTCCGGTTTGTCGGCCCGTGAACTTCCAAATCGAACCTTGCGTCCACACTAGAGTACCGTTGATGTCAGTGCGATGACTGTACTGTTTTGGGGTTTGGACAATTCAGCACTTACAGAATACTCATGAGCCGATCCGCTTGAATATTCGCGCGCCTCGCAAGCAGAGGATGCAAAAGAGAACGTGGGATCTTCTCTGGAGGTGGCTCCTTCCCTGGATTTGCGACCCTCCAGGCTTCCATATATGCGGGATTTGTCTTTGTGTAGTGCTTACTCATGGCAGTAAGCTCAGCTTCTAACCAACACCATTGCTCGAATATCATCCCTATACGCTCTCCAAGCTCGAGAGTTACAGCAAATCCATGGTGTCGTGCATATTTGGTTCGGGCAACGAGATCATGCATGCTGTGACCAAGCTCTGAGCCCTTGTAGTCAGCACTGTCGATATGTAGAGAACATATCGGGAATTGCTACTTACCATGGAACAAGCTGACCATATTGTCATGAGTGAGGAGACATCCCGTGTCTGCTGTACTGTTGTCGAAATAGCACATTAAGACGTTTGCAGGATGCACTCTAGAACCGTCGGGTCTGATGTAGCTCTACTGAACTATCAGTCATAGAAACCATAAGGATCTCTCGGCGATCTAGTACTTACAGGCTGGATATTGACGCTTTGATTGCCTCTGTACTTGTGCGGCCTTGCTGAAAAATCGGTGAACAAGTACCCTACGAAACTGTTGTTCTTCTCCGGTCTCGTTTCCCAGACTGTCCAGCCGGTGACGTCCTTATGCCAGACGAAGCTTTCAAGGTCTTTTTTAGCGATGGGCGCGAAGCGAAGCTCGAGAAACTCTCCAAACATCTGTAACATGGCGCCAAGTGTATGATCAAGAGGAAAGTATTCCGAGATCTTTGTGTGCTTAACTCGCGCTTCCTTCTGGAGGAGGCTACTGTAGTAGATATAGTCCCATGGCATGAGCTGATCTCGGTCGTGATCCTCTATATCGAGATGGCTTGCAAGATACCGCTGCTTTAGCTCGAGAAGCTGCTTCGACTCCGTTTCACTCCAATGAATTAGTCTAGATGTTAGATCTGCGATTAACTCTTCTACCCATTGCAACGATTCTACACACCGATGTGATAATTTCGTCGCTGCGTGACTTGGAAAAGAAAGTGCCTGAGCATTTTCATCACGCAATACAACGACCTTATGGAACAGCGTTATGTTTTCTCTATGCTGGTGGTGGTATCCTTCTTGCATACGTTTTCGTGTCTCGGGATTGTGAGCGCTCCTCATGACGGTGAAATGCTTGTTTAGACCAATTGCGATTCTTCCACCCTTGATCGCACCGGCCAAAAGATCATCAGGCAAACCAGCCAGATCTGTCTTGTCAAAGTATACATGGTCGTGCGGTCGTCTCAAATTCTGATGATATTCTGCCTGCAAGCAATCGATTTCTTGGTTTCGGTGTCGGACGTCTTGCAGACCTGCTTCGTCCAGCTGTCTATAACCGCTCTTTTCATACTCTAGTAGCATTCGATCTAACAATTTCCGAGACTCTACGCAAAGATTTTCGTTTTTACGTCGGACCGCATCGAGTAATGCGTAAAGATCGAGGTTAACAGAGGTTTCGAACTTGCGCCACGTATCCTCAGCTTCAGAGGCCACTCGCTGACATTCCGGACTTGGAGAGAAATACTTGAGTCCAGCTATCACAGCCCTTTCACCCGACTGCGCATTCTCAAGCTCAATCAGTGGCTTGATGATGGTGTCAAAAGAAGCTGCAGCCACGTCAAAGGATGTTATCAAGTATTCGACAAGTTTGCGTGTTTCTTCGATCTGTCGGGTGGTGGCTACGATTATCTCGTCCCTCCCAATAATCGCGGGAAATGCTTGTTGACCGGTTGGCGCCATCATCACACCATTCACTCAAGGAGGCTTTTCGATTCGCCCGGATGGAAAAATTATGAGAAATTTGAGGAACCGAAGCTTGATGTTACTCAAAAGCATCCAAAACTCGCAGTGTTTACTTGCCAAGTCGTCGCTACGAGTAGAAGCTTCTATACTTCCAAGGAGAGACTAGTGTTAAAGGTCAATCAAGCTTATCAGCGACACGAGATAAGCAATCGCTGTCATACTGCTGCATAGTCCCTTGTCTCACTCTCTTACGTAATTAAGACATTACCATGTTCGTTTGGTCTTATTAATCCAGTGTTAGAGGAACTATAGCCGAGTGCTAATATACACGCTAAACACAGATGTGAAGTGAACAAGGATCGAGTAGGACGGACCCTTGTAGGAGCATACCGACCCTGAATGATGGGCAAACATACATTAGATGCTCGGAAAGCACTAGAAACGTACGCGAGGTGGACATGTTCATGTCGTCAGAGACAAACATATACCATTGAACTCTAGGAATGGAATAGTGTTCTCGGTTATCAGGCGAGGGAGCGGTTAGCTGTTGCGCCCTCGCTCAGCCATGTTTCTTGTCTATTCCTAGCCCAAATTGGACGGTCTTTGCAAAGCGCTGGAAAATGCCAGAGCCGGTGATCATCTTGGATGAAGTTGTACAGCCGCCTTCGTATTTGTACATCAATTGATAAAGCTTGGGTCTGTACATCGCAAATGAACTGAGACTTCATCGAGGGCACGACGAACTCGGAAAACCCACCAACTAGTAGGACTCTACCGTGAAGTTCATTCCAAACACGTGTTGGTGGCTTTATCGAACGCCATAACACTTCGTATTGTGGGCAATCTATCACGAAACGCACAGTTTGAAGACCCGCGATAGAGCAGTCAAGAAGTGCTGAAGCTCTAGATTCATGATTCAACAACTTCGCGTCCAGCTCAAGGTCTCGCAGCCAAGTCAAATCGTTTAGTATCGACAACGAGCCGGGAAACGCTTTGACACTGGCTAGGCCGTCTCCAGGATGCCAAAGCGGTAAGAGCAGGCTGATACTTGTAACAAGGACCTTCCAGCGTTTGGGAATTGCGGAAAAGAAGTTTCCCATCGAAATGCAGTCGTCGAATGCGAAAGTGTTTCTGGAAAACAAAATTATACTACATACATCGTTCCATCCTCGACAAACCAGACGTGTCTCGAGGCTCTGGTGTCTGGCGCATAAGCATGGAAGATTTGTTGGCTCTGGAAATGGCCGGACTCGCCATCGGTCATCGTAGCAGTTGGAACAAATGTATGGATTGTCCTGAGGTGGTGCCCATTTACTTCTCCAAGGCGATACATAGACCTTGAAGCCTCGCTTGAAAGCGTGTCGCCAGTTGTGCTCGTACGTGTCGAGTCCACAGCTGGCACAAACGTACGGGCTGTCCACTTCAGGGATCGAATGCTGTGTCGGCCGGATGTACTCGCTGGTCGATCTCGCATGCCATTTTTCGCAACTTTCGAGATGTAAGGAATCCCATTGGACCGGTCGGACAAACAGGAAACTGAAAATGTGGGCTCGCAGTTCGGATGGCAGGGCATAGAATCGAGATCCAAGGGTAGACCTTGGAGGTTGCTCCATTGGCAGAAGGATGGAAGCTTCGTTTGATGTTCCACGAATTATTCCAGGGGGGCTGAGTATTCACCAATAACTGACAGGTGCGAGGATAAATATCATCTTGGACTGTATAGCTTCCTGCGTCACTGCTAGTAGCTGGTCGCGGGATGCGGAATTGAATTCATGGCAGCAGAGGGGTATAGACAAAGTTCGGTATGGGAACGGTTCGCACGCCAAGACTGTGTGTCATCATCCAGGCAGCGACGTTTCACCCAGGCCATCGTCGTTTCGATTGGTTAATTTTACGAGCTTCATGGTGTGAGGTCGGCACAGCGCAGTGCTTATCCGTCGTCGGACGAGAGTCAAGCTTGGCTGGAAAACATGATCCCGGTCGTATTCCTGTGGTTGAGTGTTTCTACTCAATACTTTGCGCTATGACACGTTCGCTGGCAGACAGTCGTCGACAACTGCTCTCTGATAAGCACATTCGACCAGCAGAACCTCGACTTGACAGGAGGAGATTTAGGTCGTCGACCTCTACCGCGAACGGGACCAAGTGTTTCAATATGTAGAGTCGCCACTCAAAAAAAACTGCAGTCTAGAACGAAATATTCCAGTGGCCGGTCAGCGGTGTCGAGGAATGGGCCGTCTGGTGCGAAACGATTCCGCCACCTGAAAACATCTGAATCTCCTTCTCCCCAAGTCGCAATCCATTGCCATCAGTATCATGGCCTCCAGTCACATATACTATTCCAACACGTTCTCATTTGTAGAACTCGAAATTCGAGGCGTGATACGATGGCGATATGACAACCTCCAGGACTCTAGCAGCTTCTGGTATGTCGGATGCTCGCAAGTCGGGACCGAGATGATGGCTAACGAGGCGTGCAAGCCCCTCTTCGTGCTCAACAATGGTTTGTAGATAAGCAACAAGATAGTCGGTATCGAAGATGCCCCTGAGGTTGATTCTCTGCAGTACGTTGATGCAACGCCGCCGGATGAGCGAGTCACGGCATCTTTCCACTATAATGACCAAGCAAGTGATCATACCAGAACCGAGAGAGAACGCAGGAGGAGTGTCCAGTTGTACTGAGCCCCTGTCTTTTTTGACGCACAAACACTTGCACAAGAGCTTCGAGCAGAGTGTTTGGGCGAGGCTTGACAATTACAAAGTGGCGGCCAGTTGGTGTGAGCGAGTGTTTTCCAGATGGACGACATCGCTCGTGTGTGATCTGTAAACCTATCTGTAAGTGAAGTGATGCCCTCTGGTCTTGGCCAGAGAAAACTTCGAAGGTGAAGAATAGCAAGCAAGCTATGAGTACGACCAGAACATCGTCATCTGTCTTCTTAGGACGTAAGTCACCGATATACTTGCCCACCAAAGACAGAGACTTACTATGTTGCTGCATCGCAGATCGCCATTGGTTATGTTCTCGAGCATCAGTGATCGCACGGTGTATGCCAGCACATGCCGATGCTGCAGCCGCGATAGATGGCTCTAGATGCATGAGATCCAGAGCGGTCTTCTCCCATGGTGTCTCAGTCACCGAAGCACAAGGCAGCTGGCAGACTGTAACGCGGCGAAAGAAGTCTAGGGCCATGTGCTCTGTATCACTGGACCGCAGAGACGAAGTCAAGGGACGGGGACATACGGCACGAAGCTGATCCGCAGGTCGCGAAGGCACGTTGTAGCCGTCGCATGCGCGACCCGCTCGGACGCAACGAAGACAGGCTGGCTTGGTCTCGTCGCATTTGACGCGACGCACGCTATCATGACATCTGTAAGGATGGTTTGCAGGACAAAGTGGTACGTACCAACTTACCGGCAGGTTCTACAGCCATCATGACTATTCAAGTGCGATGCGCGCTTCCAGCCACGTGCCTCATTTTATGAATTTCCATGCAACAGAAGTGAACTAAGGGTGTACCGGAGGTTTATTGACGTGTCGAGATCTAGAAGGGTAAGGCCTACCTCCAGAGAGCGCACGTGGAGAGCAGGGCCTAGCTTGGCAGACAGCTGGGCTTGGTGTAGAAGCTGAGCTCGGCATCAGAGCTGAGCTTGGAATAAAAGTTAACCTCCATTCGAATCGCCTACTAGCTAAACTGAGCTGCGGAGCTGAGATCGGCGCCACGTCGAGATACCAAAGCGTAACGATCCAAGTTGCCCTCTTCGCATCATCTAATATACTTATACCTCATCTGCTTAGGGACTTGTCAATTGAGTGATCGGATACAAGTCATACTATGAGCAGGGCGAATTTCCATCCAGATTCGCGCAGGCTGTCTCACGACGAAACAGAAATGTATGGGGTCAGAGTTTAGCCGTCATTGCAGTGAACATAGACTTTATTGAATGATGTAAATCTGGTCGCAGATATTTTTAACTTGCCCAAAAAGTTATTCAACTTGTCGTCAACCACGGTCGACCCCATGATTCCGCTCTCCACAATCGAGTGGGCATGCCCCATACCCCACATTTCTTGCCTAGTTGGGCGGGCACTCCTACGCGAGTCCATGCGCCATCCATACAGCGGGTCTAGGGCCAAGAGCGTCACCTCCGGAGAGTTTCTACCACGTCTCGTAAAGCTGACAGGCGTGCGAGCACGCGCGACTTGCGTGGCTGAAGAACAACACCCAGCTGAGATGACTGACCGCTAAGGCTCCCTCAGCCCATTGTGTCGTGAGGAGTATGAATCACTGAGGGATCGAGTTAGTGCCCGAGGTCCGACAAAACTTCGAGCTCAAGATATAAATACGACCTTGGTCTCAGACCTTGGTTCGATGTCCCAGACACTACAATCGTTTCCTCCTTCACACTTCTCAAAAATCATCATGAAATCCTTCTGCTTCTTTCTTGCTGTCCCCGCTCTGGTCAGCGCTGCCGCTGCGAAGTGTAATGCTGTCAGTCAAGTCCAGAGAGATATTGCAACGATTCGTTGACTGACGTTTCCCCAAGGACAACTGTGCTCGTGCCCTGACCGGCACTTTTGACGGCCCAGCTCGACCTTCGTCTCGTATTAACACAGACTGCTCCAGTTTCCAGCAGGTCACCTTCTATCCTCAAGCTGAGACTGTTACTACCAGGTCCGGTAGTACTAGCACAACCATCTTCCCAGCTAATGCCGACATGACTGTTGCTCCTTCTATTGTACCCAGCTATGCCCAAGTAGCTTGCACCCCTAGCTCAATCGCATCTGCACGTTTTGCTTCTGCTTGCTCGTGCGCAGGAGTGACGGAGACCGTAATTACCGCAGCTGCTCCTACGGTTACAGTTGTCATTCCTACAAGAAATGCTCAGTGTAATGCTGTCAGTCAAGTCCCCACGCCTTGTATAAAACAAGACCTATCAACTAACGTCTTTGGAAGGACCTTTGTGCTCGTGCCCTCACCGGCATCAATAATGGTCCAGCTCAACCTTCGTCTCGCATCAACACAGACTGCTCCAGCTTCCAGATGATTACCGCCTATCCTGCAGCTGCAACTATCACCGTTACGACAGATGTCGACTCTACCACTTCTATTGTCCCGGATGCTACTGATATCATCGTTGCTCCTTCCGTTCTGCCTAACTATGCCAAAGAAGCTTGCACCCCTAGTTCAGCTGCATCTGCGCGTTTCGCTTCTGCTTGCTCGTGCGCAGGAGTGACGGAGACTACAAGCACCGCAGCTATTCCCACGGTTACTGTTCTCGTTCCTCGCTCGTGAGATCTCCATTCTTTTCGGGGTTACACGGCAAATAGGGCGACTGACCCCAGGAGATGGTAACAAGAGGCCGTATGATGTGGTATGGAGAGACAGCTCACAGTGCTCGTTGTTGCGTCCGGTGTACGTGATGTGGACCGAGTCATTCTTTATGTCCATTGTGGGTTTCCATGTTATGGATCGGATCATTCTTTTTGCACGCCATGATGTATGGCAAATGTTGCGTTTGATAATTTGCTTTTCGTTGAGTGATGAGGCAAGTAGACTTGTATCAAGAACCATCGTTGCTTGCCAATGCATTGCCTCAAGATTACCAGCCTAACCATGGGCCGGGCAAGGACAGGTTTAGATGGTCCGTGCGGAGTCGGCCAACTTAGGACTTCACAAGCTTAACAACGCGCGGATAAACCCCTCCATATTTTTTTTGGGTTTTTTAGGGTTTTGATATAGCGTTTGCAACGTTCGGTTTTACTTCTATATAGCTATATTCCGCTCCTAAAGTATAGTATACAAATTAAGACATAGGGAAAAGATAGGTAAGAAACCTCCGTAAACATTAACATAGGAAATATAGGAAAGGCGAGGTTTGATTTGATTTGATTTGATTTGATTTTCTTAAGCTATTTACCCCGCAAGGGGTATGAGCTGTCCATAATAACAAGATTTCCAGCCAATCACAGTCAT